>JAKCPI010007063.1:0-16737 GCA_023213315.1 Euborellia annulipes | reverse complement strand
TAAGACTTTAAACGATACTCGTATTTATATATATATATATATATTTTATATATTTGGGGTCCAGACGTTCTTATTTAAGCCATTTGGTATCCAATGGGCTTAAATAAAATCATCGGATTGCCTGGGGTCCGAACCCGCGACGTTTGGTATAGGAGGTTAGCACGCTTACCTCTACACCAAGCCCCGAGGGCCCAGGCAGTCCGATGATTTTATTTAAGCCATTTGGATATCAGATGGGCTTAAATATAAAGGCCTGATTCCCAAATATAACAGATTTTATTTGAATTTAAATAAATTACAATATAAATACTTCATGGATATCTGTAGAAAAAAAAAATAAAATTATCACTTGAAAGAATATAATATTAATCGAATTTCGGAAAAATTCTGGGTTCTTATAGTTAGGTAAATATTTTACCAGTTTGCAAGACGTGCCTATAATAAAGAGGACGTTCTAATTAAATTTTAATACCCCCTTCCCTCTCCGCTCACAGCAATTCCTCTTTCTTGGAGAACTTCGAGCCAATTAACATCCTCTCCTGTTTCTTTTTAAGGAAATGATTACGTAAAACAATAAAAAAAATCTAGATTAATTCTTCATCAGCTTATGAATTATTAAAATAAAACTCTTTCTTTTCTTGGAAATATCTCACTATATATTAAGAAGAAAAAGAAAGCGCTATTGGCCGGTGTGGTTGTGGTCCGTGGGCGTAGGTGGCATCCATTAAACATGAGCTCGCGTGTTTTAGAATAGCAGCAACTATTAGATTAGTTTGGTTCAAATGGACGGGGGTTAAGGCAGGCCAATGGCCCTCCTGCCCTCTTTTTCAACTCCTGAATTCTTTAACAGTTCCAATAGTGATAAACGAACTTGATTAGATTTTATTTTTTATTTTTAAACAATATTGAATTGGTTTTATTCTTATGTCTGTCAATTCACCCCCCTCTTCGTCTTGATTCTCTTTTGGAAACAAATTTTGCATTATATTGTGAAATTTGTGTCATTTTATTATCCCACATTATTATTAAAAGGTGATGTTATCTTCTAATCACCTTCACCTTCAATTAACTTATCTACTTATCTATTATTATTAGGGACCGATTCGACTCGTTTTTAGGTTTTTGTAACACCCAAAATAGGTTTTTCAGGTTTTCGTCCCAATAAAACGCATTTAGGTGATTTTAGGTGCGGTTCGTATCGTTTTTAGGTCCCAAAATAGGTTTTTTTTTTAGGTTATCGACCAATAAAACGCATTTGGGGAGAAAAAAAGTTTTAATTAATTTTAAATATGTACAGAAATTTGTAAAAAAATATTATTTTAATTATAATTTTTTTTTTTTATTTTAAAAAATATAATTGTAAAAATTTTATGGGAAAAAAAGTTTTATTTAATTTTAAATACCTATGTACAAAAATTATTAAAAAGTAAAAAATACAAAAAATTACAGGTACCTAAAACATTATATAAGAAAATTAAATAATTCTGGAATTTTGGATTTTTTTTTCTCTATCTAAAAGCACCAATAAATTAAAAAAAAAAATCTCGGTAGATGAGTTTTCTAATTTAGGTGATTTTAGGTGGCCCGAACCCATTTAGGTTTTTTTTTTTTAGGTTTTTCAAAATTTGGTTAAACTGTCCATTTCGCGTTTGGAGTCAAGGAAAGAAAAAGGTGAAAACCTAAGAATCCGGTCCCTAATTATTATGCATAATTCCTGGACACAGGGGTAGTAAAAATATTTGAATCATTGTAGTTCAATTGTAAATATGTATGTTCCATATGTTGGGTCTAAACTCCGGCCACTTTTATTTATCATTTTCATTAATGACATTTGTAATTTTATTAAAGAATGTAAGTTTCTATTGTATGCAGACGATCTAAAAATTTACAATGTAATAATTGATATTGATGATTGTAAGTTGATTCAGGGCACTCTGTCCTCTCTCCAACAGTGGTGTAATTATAATTTTATGTCCTTGAATATAGATAAATGTGTTACATGTTCTTTCACTAGGAGAAAAAATAATATTTTTATTAGAGTGGAATTATGGGAAATCTATCTTATATTAGGTGGATAGCTGAGTAGATCTTGTAGTAAGGAAGAAAGAAAAGAGCGATTGCAGCTAGGTTTATTTCGTTTAATAATCACTTCAAGCCGACGTTTCGGTCAGATATACGACCATCATCAGGGCTGAAGCGTGTCAACAAAATTCCCCAAAATGTCGAATGGCACAATCGTATAAATTATTTTTATCAACAATCTAACATTGACTCGCATAGTCTGTTGGTCCTTATGAAATGGCAAAAAATAATTTATACGATTGTGCCATTCGACATTTTGGGGAATTTTGTTGACACGCTTCAGCCCTGATGATGGTCGTATATCTGACCGAAACGTCGGCTTGAAGTGATTATTAAACGAAATAAACCTAGCTGCAATCGCTCTTTTCTTTCTTCCTTACTACAATAATATTTTTTTTGATTATTCCATTGAGGGAAATGTGCTCAATAGAACGGATAAGGACCTAGACATAATTTATGATTTCAAATTAACCTTCAATGAACATTGTGTTACCAGTGTGAACAAGGCTTTTAGGACACTTGGCTTCATTAAGAGGAAAGCCCGTCATTTTAATAGAATAGCCACAATAAAAACTTTATACTTGGTGGAGAGAGTGCAGAGGGTCTTCCTGGGATATTTATTCTATAGACAGTGTTACGGATAACAAATTTATTTTAATTTTCCTTTTTTTTTTTTTAATTTTCGTTTTGGGCATTTGCTGAGGGAAGAGCAAAGGTCTTTTGCCCGGGCGATAAGCCCAGCAGCGAGTGAGTGAGTCAGGCAGTCTGAGGCCGGAGGACAAGGTGTGTGGTTGCTTCGGCGGTCTCCCAGTATTACTAAAAGTTGTCTGATTATTGTACCTTTTGTTTAATTCATGTATACAAAATACTCAAAGTGAGTCATTATTGTTAATTTTTGCTTTTTTTTTTTTTAATACACTCTGCTTTTCGTTACTTATGCCTATTTATTTTTGTGAGTATTCAACGGTGTTAAAGAAGAGGTCCCCCCCCCTCCCTGAGCAAGGTACCTACACCATCCTGAACACCATGACAAAAGGTAACAAAGTGGCGTCCAAAGTGGGGCCTTTCTTCTCTCATTCATCAATTTGGAATCTACAGAAATAATAAAACATATTATTTCTTTTGAATATTATTGTCTTCAAAAATTAAAATAAATTTGTTATCCGTAACAACAGGTTGGCCTCCCATCTTTGGGTGCTGGCTATGAGAGCCTATTGAATTTGTTTGAGATGGAATGTCTTGGGGGAGGGGAGGAGGGATGCGATTTACAGGAATATTTTGTGATCTTCTGGGTGACCCCCCTGGGACTGCAGCGAATTGCTGGCCGAGGTTGGTTTTAGAGTCCCGGCGTTCGCCCTGAGGTTTGGGTCCCTCTTCTACCTCAGGCAATGTCGAACAGTGATCGGAGAAAGGTCACCTGTTTCAAGGATGATTGTTGAATACACTCGGAGGGAGGCAGACCTGTCTATTTGCATGTATACCAACTCTATATACGAAATTTGTTTGTAAATTTTTGTTCTTTTGTGATTCTTATGTATAATTTTTCCTCTTTTAACTTCCATGTAATTGGATTATTTCTGTTTGGAAGTGAAATAAATATTATTATTATTATTATTATATACTGTATGTATAATTTTTTCAAATGTACAGTGAGTGCCACAATTAAGTCCCCACCTGATAGTAGAGCCTTAAGTATAGGTAAAATCAAATCATCTGTACTGGATTTTACATTTTACCTTTTCGGTCATTAAAATTATTTCACTATACACCATATACTTCAGGCTAGAGCTATCAGGTCGGGTCTTAATGTAATGTTTAGGTGTTTACTGAGGTGTGCTATTATACAGAAGGGTTTCACCTTCCACTAGACGCCCCTTTATCTGTCTCGAGAATCTCGCCTTTCCTCAATCATGTATCAATTTTTCAGACAACTCTGTCTCATTAAGAAATTTGTACAACTTTCTCTTACCTTCGATAATTGAAAGTTATGTGCTGTGCTATCAGCCACACCAGATTTTTTTCTTTTGGCAATAACATTTCTTGAGTACACTTTAGACGCTCCTCCCCTCCTCCCTCTAAAGAGTATAAAATCTATATGGATTGTCAATCCTTTGTCTCTCTCTCTCTGTTTCTAAATATCTCAGAAACTAGCCCTCGGGCTTGGCGTAGTTGGTAGCCCGCCTGCCTTGTATACCAAGGGTCGAGGGTTCGGACCCAGGCATTTTTATTTGGATACCAAATGGCTTGAATAAGATAGCCTGGACCCCTAATTGATATATTTACAAATAACGGGTATCGTTTAAAGTCTTAAATGGCTCAAGTTGCCGAAAAGACTGTGCGTATGGGTGTGTGAATGTGAGAGTGAATGGGAAAAAAGTGAGTGTTAAAAAAAGAAGAAATCTTGAATTCTAATCGGTGGAAACTAAAAATTTGATGTGACACAAAAAATCTGGTGTGACAAGCACTCTCTCTTACTTTCGGTAATTGAAAGTTGTGTGGTGTATGAAGATCACACCAGATTTTTTATATTTTCTAAACAGAGTTTAAAATTTTAAGACTATATTAATTACAAATTTAATATTATGTTATATTATCACTGACGGCGCTAGCTTATTCTCAGAGGGGGGCAGGAGTGGGGCAAGCTTACCAACAGGGGGGGGAGGCAGTCAATAACTATATAGGCTATATCGGCACAGAAACAAAAAAAATTGAATCAAATTCAAAAATTTATCTTTTTATTTTATTATCCGTGACCCTTCGATTACAACTGAAATATAATGGCGATTTTCATTAACGGTGCGAGCATGGGCCTGATCAATTTGAACTGCTATCGAGGAAGAGGTAGAAGCAAGGGCGGATACAGGGGTAAAGGGGGTAATTACCCCCACCCCCGAGATTTGAAAAAAAAATATATTTTTTTTTGGGAATAAATTGTATTTTTAATATAAAATTTTAAAAACTAATACTTAAAAAATGGCATTTTAATGCTACAAAGAAAGATATAATATTGCCCAGTTGACTAGTCAACAATCTCGAGATTTATTGATTAAAGAAAAAAAAAAGTAATTTATCTTTTCAATTCAGAATGATTTCTTTTTTTTTTTTCTAAATAAATCGCTCACTCCGTCCGTCCCCTTTTCTTACCTATCATCGTATTTTATAGTATAAAAATGATATATTACTCTGATGTGTAATTAATTTCTAGTCACCTACTCGAAATTTTTTAATTGATTTATAGTGAAATATGATGATTAAAATTCTAATTTGAAAAGTCAATAAGAAATGAATGAATAAAAAAAAAAAAAAAAAAAAAATAGGAAGGACAAATGACAACGAATATTTCAAAAGCATTATTAGATAAAGTGATATCGATTTAAAGATTTTTTCTATCTCTTTCTCTTTCTCTCTCCTGCTCTTTTTTTTTTTAACTAAGTCAATAGAAATTAACAAATAAGCTATATTTCATTTTTAGAATTGCAGAGAAATATTAATTTTTTTTTTAATAATACTAGAAGACTCCTCCCCTATTCGTCAATTGAATATAAAATGGAAGAAAATAAAAATAAATCGAAAATTAGAATATAAAAATCTGGTGTGACTGTCGCACAGCACATTACCTTCGATAATCGAAAGTTGTGTTCTGTGCTTGTCACACCAGATTTTTCGTGTCGAAATATATTTAGTTTCCGCGGATATAGTATTAGAATTCAAGATGTAAAATTCATAAGTATGGCAAAATATTTATATTTTGTTACCATGGCAACCATTTCTCTTATCATTCCTATGAAGTACAAGAGTAAAGTGGTATTCAGAAGATTTCAATGCAAAATGAGAATATACATCTTAAAGAGAATCTAGAAAATAATTGAATCTTGAATTTTAATCAAAATCGTTGGAGCAAATTTTGAGAAAATCGAAAAAAAAAAAACTGAAAAAAGTACATCAGTAAAGTATTAGTATTCTTTGGCTGAATTTGATAAAAAGCTTATTTTCACACCTCAGGGAGGTGCTTAACTTAAATACAAAATTTCATCCTCCTAGCTCAATTCCTTCATACTTTAAATTGAACTTTTTGCAAAGAAATGGAAGTTACTTGGGAAACATCTGAGGAGAAATACTTGGGAAAAATTTCTCCTTAGATGTTTCCCAAGTAAATTCCATTTCTTTGCAAAACTGTTTCAAGAGTATTTAAATCGAACACAGACAGACAGACACACACACACGACATACTATATCGCGAAAACCACTTTTTTGGATTCAGGGGACCTCAAAACGTGTATATCCGTCAAAATCTCGACATCGAATTTTTGACATGAATCCAATACTTTCTCTCTCTATATATTAACATATATATAGAGGTAAGAGAAAGTAAAAAAAGCGAGCTAATTTCTTTTGATTAGGAGAGAGAAAAGTGGCAAAAAATTTAGGGAAAAAAATTTGGCAATATAGTCAATAAAATAAATTTTGATTTTTCTTCTATGATTTTGTGCTTATTTATTAATGCTAAGAGAAGGCTCCATTTGCATTTGAATTTTTCAGACTGACCTATTAATAGTAGAACGTAAATCTTAATAATGTGTGTATTTAATAGACAAATGTCTTTCGACGCTCTTTTTTTTTCTTTCTTTAAGGCCTTTTCGGCCTCTGAGGCCATTTAGACCTTGACCCTATTTATTTCTATTGATTGGTATCCACTTCAATTGAAACAAATTTTTTTCGCTATGTTTGACCAAATTCCCTTTGTAATTTTTCACCATTAAGGGGCTACGGAGGCGAAGGTGTTACGCATGTTTTTCCCGATAAGAGGGCGTTGTGTGTCATAAAAAGTATGCCCAAAAATCTAAGTAATTTCAAAAATTTGCCAAGAGATGTCAGAATGGTAGCTAATAATATTTAATGCATTTGGTTGATTTTCATTGATATTATTAACAATAAATACTTTATAAATGTCATATTATATATTTGTATCCTTTATAAAAGCATATAAATATATAAATTACAGTTGCCTAGATACAGGGAAATACGAAATCGAATCTGTTAGACTTAGCCTTGCCATCTATTGCAACCGAATGCGGTGAACTAATTTGACAGTAGATCGGGACAGATGCTGTGCCTCTCCGCCAATATTTGCCTGATTTAAGTATACGAAATCCAATAAGGCATTTTTCAACATAATCGGATTTGTAATTTCGTTGCCTATTTATTTATTTTTTTTTTTCATATTTATTCAGATAATGAATTATTAAAATAGAAAATACTTTTTAAGTACTAGCTTTGTTTCAAATGGGAAGAGATTTAATAATAACACACACACACACAAATTCTATCTTTACACAAACAAGAATATATAGATAGACAATTCTACATTTCTTTTAATTTTGTTCTTTCAGGTTCAAATCAAGCTACCTTTCTTCTATTGGTTTAATAAACTGTGAGAGGCGATCCAGTTAGCAGCTCCGAATTCACGATTGCCGTTTTCAACACCAGAAATCTATCATTTTGTGAGTAGTTCTTGAATAAAATTGTTTAAAATAAAAGCCAATCTATATATATGTCGTAGACAGATCGTGAAATTAGACAGTTCATGAACTGTCTAGACATTTCATGAACTGCAGCCAGATCGTGTAATGGTCAAACAGTTACATGATCTGGCTAAAAATTTTAGACAGTTCATGAAATGCAATTGGGCCTTAGACAGATCGTGTAATGCTCGAGAATTACATGAAATGTCTAAATTTTTTAGACAGTTCATTAACTGCCTAACAGCAGTTTTGCCGATCGTGTACTGTTTGTAATTTAATGCAATAAATCTAAAAAAAAAATTTATTTTTTCGAAAATCAAAAAAAGGGCTTCTATAAGTTGTAGACATTTTAAATAGCTTTAATTTAAAAAAAAAATTGAGGTAGATAGCTTCAGATTTGTGGCCGCAATCTCCCCAAAATTAGAACCCCGAGACGGGCACCTTAACTCAAGATTTACAAAGTGAGGAAGATTTGGAAAATTTAGTAATCGATAATAATAATAATATTGAAAAAAATTGACTTTTTTCGAGATCTTTATTTGCTTTACAAACAGTACACGATCGGCAAAACTGCTGTTAGGCAGTTCATGAACTGCCTAAAAAATTTAGACATTTCATGTAATTCTCGAGCATTACACGATCTGTCTAAGGCCCAATTGCATTTCATGAACTGTCTAAAATTTTTAGCCAGATCATGTAACTGTTTGACCATTACACGATCTGGCTGCAGTTCATGAAATGTCTAGACAGTTCATGAACTGTCTAATTTCACGATCTGTCTACGACATATATAATTCGCGAAATAAGGATTTTTCCCAGAGTGAGAAGGATATGAATGAGAAATTCAAAGAGTTCTTATAAAGATTTCAATGAATAATTCTGTATATAAGATTTAAACTTTCGACCGTTGGTTCTCGTTGAAACATTTTGTAAATTAAAATTAAATATACAAATTAAACACTAGGTTATTTGTTTCAAAAGGTTTTATTAATTAAAAAAATTAACACTTGATACGTATTTCGACAATTTCTTGTCATCATCAGAAGTGATTACATTCTAATACTATTATTATACTATATTAGAATGTAATCACTTCTGATGATGACAAGGAATTGTCGAAATACGTATCAAGTGTTAATTTTTTTTAATTAATAAAACTTTTGAAACAAATAACCTAGTGTTTAATTTGTATATTTAATTTTAATGAATAATTCTGTCTTTTCTCTCAAATGAAAGCAAGGATCCGCCTCGCCCTCGGGGCTTGGTGTAAGGGTTAGAGTGCTAACCTCGTATACCAAAAGACTGTATGAATGTGTGTGTGAGTGTGAGTGTGAATGAGAAAAAGGTGTTAGTGTTTTTTTTTTTAAAAAAAAAAAAATGATCCGCCTCAGGTGGACCGAGGCAATTTTATATAGTAGAAAACAAACAAAAAAAAAAGATGATGCAGGAGGGTGAAGACGCTCTGTTCATCTAAGGCCGCGGGTGCTTAATAATCTTCTATATAGTATATATAATTCGCTAATGTCCGTCCGTCTGTCTGTCACGCTCTATTTGGGCAACCCCCTTTGGAATTTCGAAACCAAATTTTATATGCTTAAAGGGAACCTTCAAGGGATTATAAGAACATTATTTTCGTCCCGAAATTCCATAGTTATTAATTGCTAAAATTACTATTTCTCCCATACGAAATGCATAGAGAAATATTTATGTATATTCCTTGCATTTAAGTATTCTATGAATGTAAACAAATCCTTCAAGCAGGCATTGGATTAGAATAATAATAATTTTCCTCTCGTAATTAACAAGGTCTTTAAATACACAGGTATGTGAGGGATGGCCGAGTAGCCCTACCCTAAATAAATAAAAAAAAAAAAAAAAAAAAAAAATACACAGGTTGGCCAGAAACTAGTAAACAAACAATTTTCAGGTCACAGTTTTTGATTGGTCCACGTCATGAAGCTCCTCCTTGCTTGTATTTTTCTATTTGGCAGCTTTGTTGACTGTTTATAACCTAGTTCACATTCATTTTGTTTTATTTGCAAATTGTATAGTTTCGGACTAAACTAATTTAGACCCTGGTATTTATACTACTTTATTAATAATATGCTGTGTATAAATTTTTATAAATTGTTTGTTTCGAACGATTTTTTACAAAGGGAGGAACTCCATGATGTCACTCTCTTGAAATGGAAAAAATGTAAACAAACAGAGTTTGACCCCCCTGATAATTAAGAAATTACGAGGGGGGGTTAAGCCTAGCTAGTTTATAATAAAAATATTAATTAAGTAGAAGCATTTTTACCTTTTCGTTGTAAATCTCGAGGAAGGATGCTTTAAGAACGAAATGTGTATCGCTTTGATCGTGCAATATCTTGAAGAGATAAACAAATGAACGAAAGACAAGTCCATGTTTGTCACTAAATGGATCGGGATTTTTATCGAATAGACCCGGTGGTCCTGTCAATGTGTGCGTTTTCCCGGAACCTGTTTGACCATAACAGAACACAGTACAACTGAAACCCTCAATTGCCATTTCAATCAATCGTTTAATGCCCGAATATTCAAGAACATCACTTTGTGTTGCACCGGGTTCAAATACTACGTTATACGAAAAGATACGAGTCTTTTGGCCACCTCCAGCTGGACCTGATTCCTCTCCAGGCAACTGCAAAAAACAAAAAACAAAATTAAATTTTATATACAGATAGATTATATTATTTTTCTTCTTTTCTATTTATCACCCATGCACAATTTACATAATGTCAATTTGTGAAGTGGTTGTTGCATTTTAACAATAAATGGAGCAGGCAGCCAGGAAATAAGCCTCTACCAATAGAAACTCAAGAGTATTGGAGACAGTTTTGGCTTTAATTAAATAAAGAGCTGTAACCATTGTCTATTTTAGATATAGTAAAATTTATTATTCTTATAGGCCTAGAAAAAAATAATAAAACTTTTACATACATTTGAGTTCCCTGTTGTAATGGAAATAGAAATAGAAATAAATTTGTTTAAATTCAGGCTAGAGCAAGAAAGCCCCATTAGCTCTCTTAATAACATACAAATTTTTGTTTGTCTGACTATATACAAAGTTATTCTTTACAAACTACTACCAATTACTCAATTTTTATTTAAGTATAATATGACGTCTCAGGCTCATTGAGGTTAAAACTTTGAAAAACGCGACTTTATGTAAAAATTCGAAGGTTTTACTTCATAAAATGACAATCAAGTGTCGTAGAAAGCTAAATCTTGACTCATTTCATAGCAAATTTATTTCTCTTGAAGTTTTATTATACCCATTTTTTCGTTAAAACCTATAGATTTAATGATATTTACTATTTAACATTTCCATTTTGCATATCCCCAAATAACGTGAAAAATTTCAATTTTTTCGTAATTTTTTATTTCATTTGTCTTTTTCGGCAGCGAAGGCCATTTAGACCCCGGCTCTATTTATTTCAACTGGATTTGAAGCCAATCCAATTGAAATAGATTGACGCATGAGACGCGGTGCGAACCCGCGACCCTTGGTATAAAAGGCCAGCACGCTACCCACTACACCAAAGCCCTAGGGCCGGTAAAAATTTATATCGACTGATTTATATTGTGATTTTCCAGATATTTTTTGGAAAGAGCAATAAATTCAAACCAAAATGCTAATTTGTAAGTAAATATCATTAAATCTATAGGTTTTAACGAAAAAATGGTTATAATAAAACTTGAGGAGATTTAAATTTGCTATGAAACAAGACAAGAATCAGCTTTCTACGACACTTGATTGTCATTTTATGAAGTATAAACAGCTAATTTTTATATAAAATCGCACTTTTTCAAAATTTTAACCCCGATGAGGCAAAGGTAAACGTTATCCAATTTAGCTAAAACTTTGCCATTATCCTTTTCTAGCCAAAAGACAACTTCTAGGAGGTTCGGCCGAAAAAAATGAAATTTTTTTTGCGGTCACCATAATAATGTAAGGCAGTGGTTTCCAAACTTTATGTTACAACGCCTCCCTTAAAAATATTTAATCATATGACGCCTCCCCCCAACCCCCATTTTTTAAAATAATACAAAAACAAAAAATTTTAATGCTTAAAAAAATTCCTAGTCATATGTAGCCAAAATTATTTTGACGTTTCGCCCTTCTTAAGAGCCGGAGGTGAGATTAAATGAAATTTTAACCGTCGCTCCCGCGACTCTTGATTTTAAATAAAAAATGACAATTTTAATTTTGAAATCCAAATTCTTTTATTGTGACGTTTAGGCCACTAATCCAGGCCATCTTCAGAGCCTGAGGCGAGAATAAATGAAATTTTAATTTCAAAATTAAAATTGTAATTTTTCATTCAAAATTTTCATTTAAAATTAAAATTGCCCTCTGGCCTCTGGCTCTGAAGATGGCGTAGACTAATGGCCTAAATGTCACAATAAAAGAATTTTGGCTAGTTTGCAAAATTGCTCTCTGTGGCTAATATTTGCGCCTTTCCTTAGACTAGTCTGCGCTTCCCTAGGAAGGCGCACCTCACAGTTTGGAAAACGCTGATGTAAGGTATAAATAAAGAGAAAATCTGGTAGTGACTGGCGCATAGCACACAAACTTTCTCTTACCCTTCGGTAATCGAAAGTTGTGTACTGTGCTTGTCACACCAGATTTTTTGTGTCGACATGTATTTAGTTCCCGGCAGTAGGGTACAATTGAATTCAAGATGTAAAATTTATAAGTATGGGAAAATATTTATATTTTGATACCATGGCAACCATTTCTCCTATCTTTTCTATGGAGTACAAGAGTAAAGTGGTCTTCAGAAGATTTCAATCACAAAATGAGAATATACATTTTATAGAGAATCTAAAAAATAATTGATTTTTGAATTTTAATTTTTTTCGTTGGAGCAAATTTTGAGAAAAATCGAAAAAAACTGAAAAAAGTGAATCAGTAAAGTGCTAGTACTCTTTGACCGTTTTTGTTCAAAAAGCTTCGTGTCACGTCCCATGGGGGTACCTTATTTAAATATAAAATTTCAACCTCCTAGCTCTTTTCGTTCTTGAGATATTTTGTTCACAGACACACAGACACACAGACAGACAGACAGACAGACAGACCATGTCGCGAAAACCACTTTTTTGGATTCAGGGGACCTCAAAACGTGAAGATCCATCAAAATCTCGACATCGAATTTTTGACATGAATCCAATACTTTCTCTCTATACATGGGCGTACCCAGGATCAAATCTAGGGGGGGGGCATGGTCAGATCATGGTCGTCCAGGGGGGGCAGATCATGGTCGTCCAGATTGTGACATAGCTATTTTTTATATAGAGGGGTAAAGCCTTCGAATTAAAGGCCTAAAAACCCTCGAGTCCTAACAAAAAGAATCATTCCCCGTCGCCAACCACCAATTTTGTTTCGTTTCATCACTTTATAAACATTTAATTTTTTTTTTGTTGGGCTTTTGGGTGGGGCAGCTGCCCCCTGCCCCTCGCTGGGTACGCCCATGTCTCTATATATATATTACATATATACATAGGTAAGAGAAAGTAAAAAGCATGTAAAAAATTCGATGGCGAGAATTTGATAGAAATACTCGTTTTGAGACGGTCTGAGAGTCTGTTCAAATTGGTTTGGTGGGTGGGGTTGAAAGCACGAGGTTGAGAATCGAGAGGGTGGAAATTACACATCAGCGAAATATTCTCACCTCTCCAGGGTAAATGGTTCTCCCGGAATTTTGTTACTTTAGAATTTTATAAACCACCCAATCATTCAAATGTAATTATAATATACACAAAATTATCTTACCATAATTTGGCCATTCCCGGGAAATTGAAGTACCAATTCATCTCCATTATTGATTTCCTTTTCACCTAATGGACGGACACTAAAAAAAAATGAAGAATAAAAATGATCCACTTTTCATTAATGTTAAGTAATATGATGATTTACCGAACAACAACGTTAATATTGTCTTCATCAGGCAAAAGAAGACCTCTTGAATTAGAGAGTGATTGTTCTAAATGATCGACACTACTTGTTCTGTAACAAAAAAAATAAACGAAATATTTCAATTTAATTAAAATGATGCAGATTTTATAACTGGAGTAAATAGAAAGAATATCAGCTCTTGTATATTTCATTTTTTAAGACCATCAGAACTTGTGGGCTATCAATATAGGCACGCAAATAAATTTTTTTTCCTCATTCACACTCACACACACATTCACACAGTATTTTCGGCAACTCAGGCCAGATGAACTTTGACGATATCCGTTATTGATTAATATACATATTAGGGGTCCAGGCATTCTTATTTAAGCCATTTGGTATCCAAATGTATGGAAATATAAAAAATATAAATAAGCTATTTTTTATATAAATTTAAAATTTAAAATTGTTCGAAAAATACCAATAATATAGGCCATTAGTCGAATACAGGTAATTGAGTTGACAGCCCAGAAGCTCTGAAAATGGTCTTGATCAAGTCCGAAACGTCAGCCGAGTGGGCCTTAATAAATGAAATTACAAGAGCTGCTATACTTTTTATTCACTCATAAATTAATACTGGCAACCGTAGACACTATTTTAACATGATAATTAGAGACCGGACAAAAAAAGCATAAAAAAATGGAAAAAAAAGTGCTTAAAAAGCATAAAAAACTTGAATAAAAAAGTTGTTAAATAAGCATAAAAGTTGAAAAAAAGCATCTAATAAGCAATTTTTACTCATACCAATGGCGTATACAAATTTTTTTTTAAAGAAACTAAATTTATTCCGCCCCCGCCCTGCGAAAAATTTTGTTTTTGCGGAACCAAATTTTTTTCACCCTGCGGAAAAATTTTTTTTACAGGGCTCTATTTTTTCACACTTTTGAAAAATTTTTGAAATTTTTTTTTTTTGGGGGGCGCCCCCCTCCCTTATATACGACCCTGGTGTATGCGTGTGTGAATGGGAAAAAAGTTTTTTAATAAAAAAAAAAAAAAAAATTATAAATATTCGTAAAATAAGTTCAAATAAGCACAAAAGGGAAAAAAAAGACATGAAAACTCAAAAAAAGCAAAAAAAGCATAAAAAATGCAATCTCAATGCACTTAGTTTTTCCTAATTCGTATAGAAATTAAATATCTAAGGGTTGCTTATAAAATTCAGCAATAGGCATTTTGCTTAAAATCCGGTCTCTAATGATAATAATGTGAATTGAAATTATACACTAGGTCAGCGTTTTCCAAACTGTGAGGCGCGTACTATTCTGAGGGGAGGCGCGAATATTGGCCACCAAGATCAATTTTCTAAATGATTGATAGTCTCTATTAAATAAGATAATAAAATATTTTTATATAAATTTATATTTTTTAGTATTAAAATTTTTTGTTTTTGTATTATTTTATTAAATGTGTGTGTGGGGGGGGGAGGTCATACGATTAAATATTTTTAAGGGAGGCGTTGTAACATAAAGTTTGGAAACCACTGGCCTAAAGTAAGACTCATTCTAGAAAATTATACTATGTGTAAAACCCAAAGGCAGCTCCAGGGAAGTTTTTCAGGGTTTTAATTTTTTTCTGACTAGACGCGAAGCTCGCCGAAGGCGATAGCATTGTTAATTATTTTATTTATTAGGATTGGATAAAGGGTTGGAAAATTGAAAAAAATGTTTTTTAAATTTATTTTAGCTAAATCGAAGCCAAATAAATAGAAAACATTCAAAAAATAGCGTTGATAATTATTTTGATTAGGGAGGGGGGGGATGAAGGGTTGATTATTTAAGAAAGGCCTTGGAATATTCCAAATCACTTGTTGACATTCTTTTCCATCTCTAAATATAGTTAGATTAGAGTGAAAGGTATTTTTTTACTTTTAATAAAAAGGGAATTGTTATTTTCATCTATTTTTTTTTTATTCCTATACAAAGAGAGAGACAAATAAATCTCTCTGTTCAGTCGAGTGTGTAGCCGGGCTGCAGGCGCTGCTCTCTTTTTTAGTTGTGTAAAGTGAATCAAAGTGAATAAGTAATTATTATGCATTTTATCTTTGAAATATGGGGATTGACTTCCCCGAGACTTTCTCGTATATTCTTTTGGAATTACGTCTGGGTGTGTGTGAACACGATAGCTTAAAAACCAAAGTAGATCGATGAAATTTGATATATGCTCCTACACTAAAATTGTAGATTTCTATCAACTTTTGAGTAAATACGTCACTTGAAAGTAGTACTTTACTTAAAAGTTTTTTCAAAAATTTTGAAATTTTCAATTTTTTTGTTATATTATGATAAAATACTCTATTTTAAAAGGTTTTATTTCTTTGACATTTTACGAAAACTGAATAGTTTTTGAAATAATCACAGAAGAAATAGAAAATATTCGTTAATTTTGATAAAAAATCAAAACAAAATCATACAGGTGTCATTAAAAAAGGGTAAATATAAACAAATTCATTTGTTTCACAAATTCATTTGTTTATATATACCCTTTTTTTAATGACACCTGTATGATTTTGTTTTGATTTTTTATCAAAATTAACGAATATTTTCTATTTCTTCTGTGATTATTTCAAAAACTATTCAGTTTTCGTAAAAATGTCCAAGAATAAAAACCTTTTAAAATAGAGTATTTTATCATAATATAACAAAAAAATTGAAAATTTCAAAATTTTTGAAAAAACTTTTAAGTAAAGTACTACTTCCAAGTGACGTATTTACTCCAAAAAGTTGATAGAAATCTACAATTTTAGTGTAAGGAGCATATATCAAATTTCATCGATCTAGCTGCTTTGGTTTTTAAGCAATCGTGTTCACACACACACACACACACACACACACACACAGACATAATGCCAAAAATGGTTTTTTTGGACTCAGGGAGGTCTAAAACGTGGAGAAACATCAAAATCTCGAAGTCGAATTTTTTTACGATTACATAACTTTCTATACGAGAAAGTAAAAAAATAAAAATGATAGGAACAAATAATTTGACTGCGAAAAACGATTCTTTTGAATATGAAATTAAATATTTTGTATTTCACTAAGGGTAGTAGTTTTTTTTTTAACACCTTTTTTTCTCATTCACACTCACATACACATTCCCACAGTCTTTTCGGCAACTCAGGCCATATAAGTCTTTATACACTGAAAAAAAAAC
>JAKCPI010007061.1:0-27965 GCA_023213315.1 Euborellia annulipes | reverse complement strand
AGCACGCTAACCTCTACACCAAACCCCGAGGGCTCATTGAATCTTATAAAACACATTTAAAATAATATGATACTTATTTTAGGAATAAGTTTTGATTAATTTATAAATTTATAAATTTTACATCGTAAATTCTAATGTACCGAACTGATTAAAAATAAATATATGACGACACAAAAAATCTGGTGTGAGAATCCGAGAACACAACTTTCAATTACCGAAATTGTGTGCTGTGGGACTAGTTCCACCAGATTTTATTTGAATTTAAATAAATTACAATATAAATACTTCATGGATATCTGTAGAAAAAAAAAAATAAAATTAATTATCACTTGAAAGAATATAAAAAAATCTGGTGTTTGTTTCACAAATTCATTTGTTTATATTTACCCTTTTTTTAATGACACCTGTATGATTTTGTTTTGATTTTTTATCAAAATTAACGAAAATTTTCTATTTCTTCTGTGATTATTTCAAAAACTATTCAGTTTTCGAAAAAATGTCAAAGAATAAAAACTTTTAAAATAGAGTATTTTATCATAATATAACAAAAAAATTGAAAATTTCAAAATTTTCGAAAAAACTTATTAGGTAAAGTACTACTTCCAAGTGACTTATTTACTCCAAAAGTTGATAGAAATCTACAATTTTAGTGTAAGGAGCATATACCAAATTTCATCGATCTAGCTGCTTTGGTTTTTAAGCAATCGTACACACACACACACACACACACACACACACACACAGACATAATGCCAAAAATGGTTTTTTTGGACTCAGGGAGGTCTAAAACGTGGAGAAACATCAAAATCTCGAAGTCGAATTTTTTTACGATTACATAACTTTCTCTATACGAGAAAGTAAAAATAAAATTAATTATCACTTGAAAGAATATAAAAAAAATCTGGTGTGACTGGCGCACAGCACACAATTTTCTCTTACCTTTGGTAATCGAAAGTTGTGTACTGTGCTTGTCACACCAGATTTTTTGTGTCGACATGTATTTAGTTCCCGACAGTACGGTACATTCGATTTTCAAGATGTAAAATTTATATGTGAAAATATTTATATTTTGTTACCATAGCAACCATTTCTCCTATCTCTCTATATATTAACATATATATAGAGGTAAGAGAAAGTAAAAAAGAGAAAGTAATAATCGAATTTCTGAAAAAAATCTGGGTTTTTATAGTTAGGTAAATATTTTACCAGTTTGCAAGACGTGCCTATAATAAAGAGGACGTTCTAATTAAATTTTAATACCCCCTTCCCTCTCCCCTCACAGCAATTCCTCTTTCTTGGAGAACTTCGAGCCAATTAACATCCTCTGTTTCTTTTAAGGAAATGATTACGTAAACAATAAAAAAATCTAGATTAATTCTTCATCAGCTTATGAATTATTAAAATAAAACTCTTTTCTTGGAAATATCTCACTATATATTAAGAAGAAAAAGAAAGCGCTATTGGCCGGTGTGGTTGTGGTCCGTGGGCGTAGGTGGCATCCATTAAACATGAGCTCGCGTGTTTTAGAATAGCAGCAACTATTAGATTAGTTTGGTTCAAATGGACGGGGGTTAAGGCAGGCCAATGGCCCTCCTGCCCTCTTTTTCAACTCCTGAATTCTTTAACAGTTCCAATAGTGATAAACGAACTTGATTAGATTTTATTTTTTATTTTTAAACAATATTGAATTGGTTTTATTCTTGTCTGTCAATTCACCCCCCCTCTTCGTCTTGATTCTCTTTTGGAAACAAATTTTGCATTATATTGTGAAATTTGTGTCATTTTATTATCCCACATTATTATTAAAAGGTGATGTTATCTTCTAATCACCTTCACCTTCAATTAACTTATCTACTTATCTAGGGACCGATTCGACTCGTTTTTAGGTTTTAGTAACACCCAAAATAGGTTTTTCAGGTTTTCGCCCAATAAAACGCATTTAGGTGATTTTAGGTGCGGTTCGTATCGTTTTTAAGTCCCAAAATAGGTTTTTTTTAGGTTATCGACCAATAAAACGCATTTGGGGAGAAAAAAAGTTTTAATTAATTTTAAATATGTACAGAAATTTGTAAAAAAATATTATTTTAATTATAATTTTTTTTTTTTTATTTTAAAAAATATAATTGTAAAAATTTTATGGGAAAAAAGTTTTATTTAATTTTAAATACCTATGTACAAAAATTATTAAAAAGTAAAAAATACAAAAAATTACAGGTACCTAAAACATTATATAAGAAAATTAAATAATTCTGGAATTTTGGATTTTTTTTTCTCTATCTAAAAGCACCAATAAATAAAAAAAAAAATCTCGGTAGATGAGTTTTCTAATTTAGGTGATTTTAGGTGGCCCGAACCCATTTAGGTTTTTTTTTTTAGGTTTTTCAAAATTTGGTTAAACTGTCCATTTCGCGTTTGGAGTCAACGAAAGAAAAAGGTGAAAACCTAAGAATCCGGTCCCTAATTATTATGCATAATGCCTGGACACAGGGGTAGTAAAAATATTTGAATCATTGTAGTTCAATTGCAAATATGTATGTTCCATATGCTGCGTCTAAACTCGGGCCACTTTTATTTATCATTTTCATTAATGACATTTGTAATTTTATTAAAGAATGTAAGTTTCTATTGTACACTGAAAAAAAACCGACCTTGTAAAATTAAAGTGAAATCCTTTTAAAAATTTTCGACAAACCTTCCCATAAAATTAACAAATTTTCCTTTTATTTTTACACTAGCTGCGGTAGGGTTGCCTTCGGCAACCCTACCCCGCTAGCCCTGGCGGGCGGCGTCTCGGGATATGACTAAGAGTTGTCCAGATAAATGTATTTTAATTATTATGAAAAAGAGTTTTTATTTTTTATTTTAAATATTTGATTAATATATTTTTCAATTATTTACACCCTAAGGAAGCGTCATTTTAAATTTTATTAAAATCGAATGAAAAATAAATTTCAGGGGGGGGGCAGGGGGGTGATTGAACTTTCTGATGTCTAAAATACCATTTTTCAATTATTTACACCCTAAGAAAGCGTCATTTTAAATTTTATTAAAATCGATTGAAAAATAAATTTCAGGGGGGGGTCAGGGGGTGATTGAACTTTCTGATGTCTAAAATACCATTTTTCAATTATTTACACCCTAAGAAAGCGTCATTTTAAATTTTATTAAAATCGAATGAAAAATAAATTTCAGGGGGGGGGGCAGGGGGTGATTGAACTTTCTGATGTCTAAAATACCATTTTTCAATTATTTACACCCTAAGAAAGCGTCATTTTAAATTTTATTAAAATCGATTGAAAAATAAATTTCAGGGGGGGGTCAGGGGGGTGATTGAACTTTCTGGGGTCTAAAATACCATTTTTCAATTATTTACACCCTAAGAAAGCGTCATTTTAAATTTTATTAAAATCGAATGAAAAATAAATTTCAGGGGGGTCAGGGGGTGATTGAACTTTCTGATGTCTAAAATACCATTTTTCAATTATTTACACCCTAAGAAAGCGTCATTTTAAATTTTATTAAAATCGAATGAAAAATAAATTTTAGGGGGGTCAGGGGGGTGATTGAACTTTCTGGGGTCTAAAATACCATTTTTCAATTATTTACACCCTAAGAAAGCGTCATTTTAAATTTTATTAAAATCGAATGAAAAATAAATTTTAGGGGGGGGGGCAGGGGGTGATTGAACTTTCTGGGGTCTAAAATACCATTTTTCAATTATTTACACCCTAAGAAAGCGTCATTTTAAATTTTATTAAAATCGAATGAAAAATAAAAAAAATAAAATTTTAGGGGGGGGGGGGTGGGGGCGCAGAGCGGAAAAATCTTTTCAAATGTCGAATTGTTAGGGGGAGGAAGAGTTTTTATTTTTCATTTTAAAGATTTGATAAATATATTTTTCATAAAGCGAGTTAGATCCTGTTTTCCAATGCTTTGCTATGGGGTAATTGATAACCCCCAAAAAGGGGGGTTCCCTACCCCTAATTCGATATAATGATAGCCTAAAACCACCCCCGGAAAATTCCCTACCCATTAAAAAAAAACTCCATGAAAATCGGTCCAGTAGTTTCGGAGTCTATGCGTTACAAACAGACAGACAGACAGACAGACAGACAGACAGACAGACAGACAGACAGACAGACAGACAGACAGACAGACAGACAGACAGAAAACAGAGATTGTCTTTTATATAATAGTATAGAAGAAATCGCCTCAAGTTCTATTTGACAAAATCATACCGTAAAAATGAAAAAATTTCCTTTTATTTTTACAGGAAATTCCATCGAGTTCTAATTCAAGAAGAAATCCTGTAAAATTGACAAGGTTTCCTTTAAATTTGACAGTAAAAACCTTTAAATTCTTATTTTACCTGAGAAAAAGGCAACTCCCTCTCTACCTGCCTACGTACCCATTGCTTATTCTAACTCAAGCTCGTCATTCTGTCTTAGTAGACGGCATGACTAGCTTGAGTTAGAATAGGCGAATTTTCTCTTCCAGATATATTCTTTGAATATTTTTTGTGAAATCCGTGTTGATATCTTCTATCATATCATATACTTTTTAATTTTGAAAAATATTTATACTTTTTTATTCATGGCACGTCTAACAAAATTTTCTCTGTGTCCTGTTTTTTATTTTAAATTTCGTAGATATTATGGCAAAAAAACCAAGGTACGTCTAAAAATATATTTTGATTTTCTTTTAATATATTATTTATAATAAATTTTGTGCTTGACTTGCAGGACTTCAATGAAGACTATTATCACATGCTAATCGAGAGGGATTTAGAAGATCTGTTTCATATATTAAAAGGTAAATATAATATAATGTTATAAACAAAAAGTGAATTGTATCAAAATATTATATATTGTTTATACAAATTATTATTATTATTATTATTATTTTTTTTTTTTTTTTTTTTTTTTTTTGTAAAAAACTTTAATATTCTTTTTTAGGCTGTCGGGCATTGACATGAGTGAAAAAAGGGTCCTTTCAAATAAAATTCCTTATTTCCAGTAGACAAAAGAAACGCATACAATAGAGACCCAAGGGGTTAATAGCTTCTGGCTCTCTTTACCAGTCTTACTTTACCTAGCCGACCAAGATGCGTCAACCAGTTAAAATAAAATATAAACAAATTTTTATTTTTTTTTTTATTTGTCTCTTGGCATAAACAAATTTTGATGGAATTAAAAAACAAACTTTTTTTCAGAATTCAGAATCGAAGATTCAGCATCTACAATTGAACAATTCATCATCTATGGTTCTGAAAATAACATTTCAATTGCTTTTTATATTTTAATATTGTTTCAAAAATATTAATTAATATTTATAAAATAACACATCTTGAAAATACATTTCAAAAGTATTTATTTATATAATTTTGGTGTACATTACAAATGAGTTGTAATTTTTTTGTATTTAACTCCTAGAATAAAAAAACATTTTTTATGTTATAATTTTGTAAATTTGATTTTTTTTTCACATTATTTTCTTTATCCAAAGCATTCCTTTAAAATTATAAGAATTCCTGTCAAATTGTTTTTGACAAAAAATCATTTTAAATTGAATTTATTTCAATCTGCCACAGCTCGTCGGAACACAGAGGATTTGGGCGTGTTGATTAATTAAAAAAATTTTTAATTATTTTTTTAATACTGGTACATGTTTAATTTTTATCAGGTCAAACGTATGCATTATCTTTTTACGTTTGACCTGAGAAAAATTTAACATGTATTTAAAAAATGATTAAAAATTTATTTTAATTAATCAACACGCCAAAAACCTGTGTTCCGGCGAGTGTAGCTGTTGCAGATTGAAATAAATTCAAGGTAAAACCAGAATGAAATAAAAAATAATTTTAAAATTACAAGAAATTTAATAAATTTAGTTTTAATAAAATATCCTTTAAAAATTACGGGAAATCCTGTCAATTTCGTTTCAACAAAATTTCCTTTAAAATTTACAGGAAATACTGTCAATTTCGTTTCAACAAAATTTCCTTTAAAAATTACGGGAAATCCTGTCAATTTCGTTTCAACAATTTTTCCTTTAAAATTTACAGGAAATACTGTCAACTTCGTTTTAACAAAAATTCCTTTTAAATTTAAAGGAAAAATGGTCAGTTTTTTTTCAACAGGAAAACCTTTTAAAATTATAAGATGCACCTTCAATTTCGTTTTAACAAGGTATCCCATTGAATTGACGAGAAACCTCATTGACGCATTTTCATTACGGTTTCGGAATGAATTGAAGGGATTTCCATTGAATTTACAAGGTTTTTTTTTTCAGTGTATGCAGACGATCTAAAAATTTACAATGTAATAATTGATATTGATGATTGTAAGTTGATTCAGGGCACTCTGTCCTCTCTCCAACAGTGGTGTAATTATAATTTTATGTCCTTGAATATAGATAAATGTGTTACATGTTCTTTCACTAGGAGAAAAAATAATATTTTTATTAGAGTGGAATTATGGGAAATCTATCTTATATTAGGTGGATAGCTGAGTAGATCTTGTAGTAAGGAAGAAAGAAAAGAGCGATTGCAGCTAGGTTTATTTCGTTTAATAATCACTTCAAGCCGACGTTTCGGTCAGATATACGACCATCATTAGGGCTGAAGCGTGTCAACAAAATTCCCCAAAATGTCGAATGGCACAATCGTATAAATTATTTTTATCAACAATCTAACCTTGACTCGCATAGTCTGTTGGTCCTTATGAAATGGCAAAAAATAATTTATACGATTGTGCCATTCGACATTTTGGGGAATTTTGTTGACACTCTTCAGCCCTGATGATGGTCGTATATCTGACCGAAACGTCGGCTTGAAGTGATTATTAAACGAAATAAACCTAGCTGCAATCGCTCTTTTCTTTCTTCTTTACTACAATAATATTTTTTTTGATTATTCCATTGAGGGAAATGTGCTCAATAGAACGGATAAGGACCTAGGCATAATTTATGATTTCAAATTAACCTTCAATGAACATTGTGTTACCATTGTGAACAAGGCTTTTTAGGACACTTGGCTTCATTAAGAGGAAAGCCCGTCATTTTAATAGAATAGCCACAATAAAAACTTTATACTTGGTGGAGAGAGTGCAGAGGGTCTTCCTGGGATATTTATTCTATAGACAATGTTACGGATAACAAATTTATTTTAATTTTCCTTTTTTTTTTTAAATTTTCGTTTTGGGCATTTGCTGAGGGAAGAGCAAAGGTCTTTTGCCCGGGCGATAAGCCCAGCAGCGAGTGAGTGAGTCAGGCAGTCTGAGGCCGGAGGACAAGGTGTGTGGTTGCTGCGGCGGATTAATTCCCGGTCTCCCAGTATTACTAAAAGTTCTTAATGTAATGTATGTTTAGGTGTGCTATTATACAGAAGGGTTTCACCTTCCACTAGAGCCCCCTTTATCTGTCTCGAGAATCTCGCCTTTCCTCAATCATGTATCAATTTTTCAGACAACTCTGTCTCATTAAGAAATTTGTACAACTTTCTCTTACCTTCGATAATTGGAAGTTGTGTGCTGTGCTATCAGCCACACCAGATTTTTCCTTTTGGCAATAACATTTCTTGAGTACACTTTAGACGCTCCTCCCCTCCTCCCTCTATATGAATTGTCAATCTTTTTTCTCTCTCTCTCCCTTTTCCTAAATATCTCAGAAACTAGCCCTCGGGCTTGGCGTAGTTGGTAGCCAGCCTGCCCTGTATACCAAGGGTCGAGGGTTCGAACCCAGGCAGTCAGATGATTTTATTTAACTAATATTGCCCAGTTGACTAGTCAACAATCTCGAGATTTATTGATTAAAGAAAAAAAAAAGTAATTTATCTTTTCAATTCAGAATGATTTCTTTTTTTTTTTCTAAATAAATCGCTCACTCCGTCCGTCCCCTTTTCTTACCTATCATCGTATTTTATAGTATAAAAATGATATATTACTCAGATGTGTAATTAATTTCTAGTCACCCACTCGAAATTTTTTAATTGATTTATAGTGAAATATGATGATTAAAATTCTAATTTGAAAAGTCAATAAGAAATGAATGAATAAAAAAAAAAAAAAAAAAACAAAATAGGAAGGACAAATGACAACGAATATTTCAAAAGCATTATTAGATAAAGTGATATCGATTTAAAGATTTTTTCTATCTCTTTCTCTTTCTCTCTCCTGCTCTTTTTTTTTTTTAACTAAGTCAATAGAAATTAACAAATAAGCTATATTTCATTTTTAGAATTGCAGAGAAATATTAATTTTTTTTTTAATAATACTAGAAGACTCCTCCCCTATTCGTCAATTGAATATAAAATGGAAGAAAATAAAAATAAATCGAAAATTAGAATATAAAAATCTGGTGTGACTGTCGCACAGCACATTACCTTCGATAATCGAAAGTTGTGTTCTGTGCTTGTCACACCAGATTTTTCGTGCGAAATATATTTAGTTTCCGCGGATATATTAGAATTCAAGATGTAAAATTCATAAATATTATAATATATGAGAGAAAGGGAGGGAGGAAGGAGGCAAACAGGCAAACCAGCCACCAGGAGGACAGAAATAGAACCATGGTAACAAAATTACCAAATTTTTCCATTTTTTTAATATTTTATTTTTTTGAATTTTAAAATTTAGGAGAAATTTTTTTGTCTGTGTAGCGGGAGAGCCCGGAAAAGGAAAGGATTTACAAAAAAAATTAATGTTAAGAAAAAGAATACCCCAAAAAAAAATCCACATAAAAAAAAAAAAAAGGGGAAGGAATGGAGGGGCGGGTATAAAAAAAGGAGGGGGGAGGGGGACGAGGCGGGGCACACCCCCTCCAGAAGAAAGCCCCCCCCCGAGGGGGGGGGTGCGTCTAGTGGCAAAATATTTATATTTTGTTACCATGGCAACCATTTCTCATATCATTCCTATGAAGTACAAGAGTAAAGTGGTCTTCTGAAGATTTCAATGCAAAATGAGAATATACATCTTAAAGAGAATCTAGAAAATAATTGAATCTTGAATTTTAATCAAAATCGTTGGAGCAAATTTTGAGAAAATCGAAAAAAAAAAAACTGAAAAAAGTACATCACTAAAGTATTAGTATTCTTTGGCTGAATTTGATAAAAAGCTTATTTTCACACCTCAGGGGAGGTGCTTAACTTAAATACAAAATTTAATCCTCCTAGCTCAATTCCTTCATGCTTTAAATTGACCTTTTTGCAAAGAAATGGAAGTTACTTGGGAAACATCTGAGGAGAAATACTTGGGAAAAATTTCTCCTCAGATGTTTCCCAAGCAACTTCCATTTATTTGCGAAACTGTTTCATGAGTTTAAATCGAACACAGACAGACACACACACACACACACACACAAAGACATACTATATCGCGAAAACTCAGGGGACCTCAAAACGTGTATATCCGTCAAAATCTCGACATCGAATTTTTGACATGAATCCAATACTTTCTCTCTCTATATATTAACATATATATAGAGGTAAGAGAAAGTAAAAAGCAAGCTAATTTCTTTCGATTAGGAGAGAGAAAAGTGGCAAAAAATTTAGGGAAAAAAAATTTGGCAATATAGTCAATAAAATAAATTTTGATTTTTCTTCTATGATTTTGTGCTTATTTATTAATGCTAAGAGAAGCCTCCATTTGCATTTGAATTTTTCAGACTGACCTATTAATAGTAGAACGTAAATCTTAATGTGTGTATTTAATAGACAAATGTCTTTCGAACCTCTTTTTTTTTTTCTTTAAGGCCTTTTCGGCCTCTGAGGCCATTTAGACCTTGACCCTATTTATTTCTATTGATTGGTATCCACTTCAATTGAAACAAATTTTTTCACTATGTTTGACCAAATTCCCTTTGTAATTTTTCACCATTAAGGGGCAACGGGACCGAAGTGGTTACGCATGTTTTTCCCGCTAAGATGGCGTTGTGTGTCATAAAAAGTATGCCCAAAAATCAAGTAATTCAAAAATTTGCCAAGAGATGTCAGAATGGTAGCTAATAATATTTAATGCATTTAGTTGATTTTCATTGATCTTTTAACAATAAATACTTTATAAATGTTTTTTTTTATATTATGAATCTTTTATAAAAGCATATAAATATATAAATATAGGCCAGATACAGGCGAATACTATATCGTATGTTAGACTAGCCTGCCATCTATTGCAAGAATGCTGAACTAATTTGACAGTAGATCGGGACAGATTGTTTTTTGTATTTGCTTGATAACAAAAAAAATTAATTACGATAAGTTTTTAATAAGTCATTAAAAACATTATCGCTCGCTCTCCCATTAATCTCTTATGAATTTAATTCATTACAAAAATAACCGCATTGAAAAATTCCTTATAAAATCTAGTTTTTTTAAAAGTACATTTAGACGTCGCTCCTGAGCCCCTTTAAGAGTCGAGGATAAATACTCGGATCCCTAAATCGCCAAATGAGGAGGCTCAAAAAATCTAAAATTTTACCCATTGATACTCTCTAAGCCTTTATACTAAAATTATAAATTACATTTGCCTAAATGGAAAAAAATATGAAATAAAATCTTTCAAATTTAAATTTAAAATGTCTATTAACCCAAAGGGGTATTTTGAAAGGTGGAGGTGGAGACAGATGCGGTGCTCCTCTCCCCATATTCGCCCCTGTTAAGTATACGAAATCCAATAAGGCATTTTTCAACATAATCGGATTTGTAATTTCGTTGCCTATTTATTTATTTTTTTTTTCATATTTATTCAGATAATGAATTATTAAAATAGAAAATACTTTTAAGTACTAGCTTTATTTCAAATGGGAAGAGATTTAATAATAACACACCCCCCACACACACAAATTCTATCTTTACACAAACAAGAATATATAGATAGACAATTCTACATTTCTTTTAATTTTGTTCTTTCAGGTTCAAATCAGGCTACCTTTCTTCTATTGGTTTAATAAACTGTGAGAGGCGATCCAGTTAGCAGCTCCGAATTCACGATTGCCGTTTTCAACACCAGAAATCTATCATTTTGTGAGTAGTTCTTGAATAAAATTGTTTAAAATAAAAGCCAATCTATATATATAATTCGCGAAATAAGGATTTTTCCCAGACTGAGAAGGATATGAATGAGACCCTTTTACCATTTAAATAATTAATTCAAAGAGTTCTTATAAAGATTTCAATGAATAATTCTGTATATAAGATTTAAACTTTCGACCGTTGGTTCTCGTTGAAACATTTTGTAAATTAAAATTAAATATACAAATTAAACACTAGGTTATTTGTTTCAAAGGTTTTATTAATTAAAAAAATTAACACTTGATACGTATTTCGACAATTCCTTGTCATCATCAGAAGTGATTACATTCTAATACTATTATTATACTATATTAGAATGTAATCACTTCTGATGATGACAAGGAATTGTCGAAATACGTATCAAGTGTTAATTTTTTTAATTAATAAAACCTTTGAAACAAATAACCTAGTGTTTAATTTGTATATTTAATTTTAATGAATAATTCTGTCTTTTCTCTCAAATGAAAGCAAGGATCCGCCTCGCCCTCGGGGCTTGGTGTAAGGGTTAGCGTGCTAACCTCGTATACCAAAAGACTGTATGAATGTGTGTGTGAGTGTGAATGAGAAAAAAGTGTTAGTGTTTTTTTTTTAAATAAAAAAAAAAAGGATCCGCCTCAGGTGGACCGAGGCAATTTTATATAGTAGAAAACAAACAAAAAAAAAGATGATGCAGGAGGGTGAAGACGCTCTGTTCATCTAAGGCCGCGGGTGCTTAATAATCTTCTATATAGTATATATAATTCGCTAATGTCCGTCTGTCACGCTCTATTTGGGCAACCCCCCGTTGGAATTTCGAAACCAAATTTTATATCCTTAAAGGGAACCTTTTAGGGATTACAGGGAAATTATTTTCGTCCCGAAATTCCTATAACTTTTCCAGTTATTAATTGCTAAAATTACTAT
Organism: Euborellia annulipes; assembly: GCA_023213315.1. Classification (NCBI taxonomy): domain Eukaryota; kingdom Metazoa; phylum Arthropoda; class Insecta; order Dermaptera; family Anisolabididae; genus Euborellia; species Euborellia annulipes. The sequence continues at coordinate 15,997 of JAKCPI010007061.1, read as the reverse complement.
TTCTCCCATACGAAATGCATAGAGAAATATTTATGTATATTCCTTGCATTTAAGTATTCTATGAATGTAAACAAATCCTTCAAGCAGGCATTGGATTAGAATAATAATAATTTTCCTCTCGTAATTAACAAGGTCTTTAAATACACAGGTTGGCCAGAAACTAGTAAACAAACAATTTTCAGGTCACAGTTTTTGATTGGTCCACGTCATGAAGCTCCTCCTTGCTTGTATTTTTCTATTTGGCAGCTTTGTTGACTGTTTATAACCTAGTTCACATTCATTTTGTTTTATTTGCAAATTGTATAGTTCCGGACTAAACTAATTTAGACCCTGGTATTTATACTACTTTATTAATAATATGCTGTGTATAAATTTTTATAAATTGTTTGTTTCGAACGATTTTTTACAAAGGGAGGAACTCCATGATGTCACTCTCTTGAAATGGAAAAAATGTAAACAAACAGAGTTTGACCCCCCTGATAATTAAGAAATTACGAGGGGGGGTTAAGCCTAGCTAGTTTATAATAAAAATATTAATTAAGTAGATGCATTTTTACCTTTTCGTTGTAAATCTCGAGGAAGGATGCTTTAAGAACGAAATGTGTATCGCTTTGATCGTGCAATATCTTGAAGAGATAAACAAATGAACGAAAGACAAGTCCATGTTTGTCACTAAATGGATCGGGATTTTTATCGAATAGACCCGGTGGTCCTGTCAATGTGTGCGTTTTCCCGGAACCTGTTTGACCATAACAGAACACAGTACAACTGAAACCCTCAATTGCCATTTCAATCAATCGTTTAATGCCCGAATATTCAAGAACATCACTTTGTGTTGCACCGGGTTCAAATACTACGTTATACGAAAAGATACGAGTCTTTTGGCCACCTCCAGCTGGACCTGATTCCTCCCCAGGCAACTGCAAAAAACAAAAAACAAAATTAAATTTTATATACAGATAGATTATATTATTTTTCTTCTTTTCTATTTACCACCCATGCACAATTTACATAATGTCAATTTGTGAAGTGGTTGTTGCATTTTAACAATAAATGGAGCAGGCAGCCAGGGAATAAGCCTCTACCAATAGAAACTCAAGAGTATTGGAGACAGTTTTGGCTTTAATTAAATAAAGAGCTGTAACTATTGTCTATTTTAGATATAGTAAAATTCATTATTCTTATAGGCCTAGAAAAAAATAATAAAACTTTTGCATACATTTGAGTTCCCTGTTGTAATGGAAATAGAAATAGAAATAAATTTGTTTAAATTCAGGCTAGAGCAAGAAAGCCCCATTAGCTCTCTTAATAACATACAAATTTTTGTTTGTCTGACTATATACAAAGTTATTCTTTACAAACTACTACTAATTACTCAATTTTTATTTAAGTATAATATGACGTCTCAGGCTCATTGAGGTTAAAACTTTGAAAAACGCGATTTTATGCAAAAATTCCCAGATTCTACTTCATAAAATGACAATCAAATGTCGTAGAAAGCTAAATCTTGACTCATTTCATAGCAAATTTAATTCTCTTGAAGTTTTATTATAACCATTTTTTCGTTAAACCTATAGATTTAATGATATTTACTATTTAACATTTCCGTTTTGCATATCCCCAAATAACGTGAGAAATTTCAATTTTTTCGTAATTTTTTATTTCATTTGTCTTTTTCGGCAGCGAAGGCCATTTAGACCCCGGCTCTATTTATTTCAACTGGATTTGAAGCCAATCCAATTGAAATAGATTGACGCATGAGACGCGGTGCGAACCCGCGACCCTTGGTATAAAAGGCCAGCACGCTACCCACTACACCAAAGCCCTAGGGCCGGTAAAAATTTATATCGACTGATTTATATTGTGATTTTTCAGATATTTTTTGGAAAGAGCAATAAATTCAAACCGAAATGCTAATTTGTAAGTAAATATCATTAAATCTATAGGTTTTAACGAAAAAATGGTTATAATAAAACTTGAGGAGATTTAAATTTGCTATGAAACAAGACAAGAATCAGCTTTCTACGACACTTGATTGTCATTTTATGAAGTATAAACTGCTAATTTTTATATAAAATCGCACTTTTTCAAAATTTTAACCCCGATGAGGCAAAGGTAAACGTTATCCAATTTAGCTAAAACTTTGCTATTATCCTTTTCTAGCCAAAAGACAACTTTTAGGAGGTTCGGCCGAAAAAAATGAAATTTTTTTTTGCGGTCACCATAATGTAAGGCAGTGGTTTCCAAACTTTATGTTACAACGCCTCCCTTAAAAATATTTAATCATATGACGCCTCTCCCCCTCCCCCATTTTGTAAAATAATACAAAAACAAAAAATTTTAATGCTTAAAAAAAATTCCTAGTCATATGTAGCCAAAATTATTTTGACGTTTCGGCCTTCTTAAGAGCCGGAGGTGAGAATAAATGAAATTTTAATTTTAAGAAATTTTAATGAAAAATGACAATTTTAATTTTGAAATTCAAATTCTTTTATTGTGACGTTTAGGCCACTAGTCCAGGCCATCTTCAGAGCCGGAGGCGAGAATAAATGAAATTTTAATTTCAAAATTAAAATTGTAATTTTTCATTCAAAATTTTCATTTAAAATTAAAATTGCCCTCTGGCCTTTGGCCCTGAAGATGGCCTAGACTAGTGGCCTAAATGTCACAATAAAAGAATTTTGGCTAGTTTGCAAAATTGCTCTCTGTGGCTAATATTTGCGCCTTTCCTTAGACTAGTCTGCGCCTCCCTAGGAAGGCGCGCCTCACAGTTTGGAAAACGCTGATGTAAGGTATAAATAAAGAGAAAAAGCATTGGATTCATGTAAAAAAAATTCGATGGCGAGAATTTGATAGAAATACTCGTTTTGAGGTCCCCTGAATCCAAAAAAGTGGGTCCCGCAAAATGGTCTGAGAGTCTGTTCAAATTGGTTTGGTGGGTGGGGTTGAAAGCACGAGGTTGAGAATCGAGAGGGTGGAAATTACACATCAGCGAAATATTCACCTCTCCAGGGTAAATGGTTCTCCGGGAATTTTGTTAGTTTAGAATTTTATAAACCACCCAATCATTCAAATGTAATTTTAATATACACAAAATTATCTTACCATAATTTGGCCATTGCCGGGAAATTGAAGTACCAATTCATCTCCATTATTGATTTCCTTTTCACCTAATGGACGGACACTAAAAAAAAATGAAGAATAAAAATGATCCACTTTTCATTAATGTTAAGTAATATGATGATTTACCGAACAACAACGTTAATATTGTCTTCATCAGGCAAAAGAAGACCTCTTGAATTAGAAAGTGATTGTTCTAAATGATCGACACTACTTGTTCTGTAACAAAAAAAATAAACGAAATATTTCAATTTAATTAAAATGATGCAGATTTTATAACTGGAGTAAATAAAAAAAATAGCAGCTTTTGTATATTTCATTTATTAATAAGCTATTTTTTATATAAAATTAATATTTAAAATTGTTCGAAAAATACCAATAATATAGGCCATTAGTCGAATACAGGTAGTTGACAGCCCACAAGCTCTGAAAATGGTCTTGATCAAGACCGAAACGTCAGCCGAGTGGGCCTTAATAAATGAAATTACAAGAGCTGCTATACTTTTTATTCACTCATAAATTAATACTGGCAACCGTAGACACTATTTAAACATGATAATAATGTGAATTGAAATTATACACTAGGTCAGCGTTTTCCAAACTGTGAGGCGAAGGTATTTTTTTACTTTTAATAAAAAGGGAATTGTTATTTTCATCTATTTTTTTTTATTCCTATACAAAGAGAGAGACAAATAAATCTCTCGTTCAGTCGAGTGTGTAGCCGGGCTGCAGGCGTTGCTCTCTTTTTTAGTTGTGTAAAGTGAATCAAAGTGAATAATTAATATAGTGTGATCCACCCTGACCTCACCGTTAACCAGCACACCCTCTAGAGTGTCTTATTAAAGGTAATTATTATGCATTTTATCTTTGAAAAAAATAAAAATGATAGGAACAAATAATTTGACTGCGAAAAACGATTCTTTTGAATATGAAATTAAATATTTTGCATTTCACTAAGGGTAGTAGTTTTTTTTAACACCTTTTTTTCTCATTCACACTCACATACACATTCCCACAGTCTTTTCGGCAACTCAGGCCATATAAGTCTTTATACGATAACCGTTATTAATTAATAATATACATATTGGGAGTCCTGGCATTTCAATTTAATCCATTTCGGACTGCCAGGGGTCCGAACCCTCGACGTTCGGTATAGAAGGTAGGCACGCTACCAACTACACCAAGCCTGAGGGCATTTTTAAAATCTTTTCTTAAGTCATTATATTCTTTCTATTTGGCCTATATTTATGTTAATCAAATTTCCTTAATATACTTTTACTCAGGGGTGGATTAAAGGTTGAAGATTAAAATAAAATAATTTCAAAATAAAAAAAAAATTAAAATAATTATTTATATATGTATTCAAATTATTTTGAGAGTAATTTCGCGGTGAAGGCTCGCATTTCCTTAAAGAGGGAGGGGAGAGGTATGAAGGCATTTACCAGGGGGGTTAATGCTCCATCCCCTATAATGCACAAAGATATTAATGTTTTTTAATACTTTTACTAAAAGTGCATTCCTTTCTTGGCTAAATTTGAGTACCTATTTGTAAGTAAATTTTAAGAAAAAAAAAGTTCGCCGCCCCCCTCAAAAAAAAAGTTGAAATGACGTCACTGTATTTTTCATCTTTAAGTTACAATTAGTAGGAAAGTAGTAATATGAAATATACATGTTTTTAGTATAAACAAATTAAATCCCCTCTCCATCTAATGGCGGAAGTATAGTTATATCTAAATATATAAAATAAAAGCTTTTTCTATATTATAAAAAAACAAAGTATAGGCCTAACAATTAAATAGATATAATTTCAAGGTTGAAAAAGTAGGTCATTTTTAGGCGTGATCGATTCAATGATAAACATCTTCATTCATTTATATCATAACAAATTTTTTTTTAGTAAAATTTACTATAAATGATAAATTTTGTTTGTTTGTTTCGATTTGTTAAATTGGTTTGTCCGTTAGTGTTGTGTTATGGATAAAATAGAGTATTTGTCAGCTGATTACTCAAAATTATAGGACTACTATTATTATATATTTTTGCCTGGTGTGACTGGTCGCACATCACACAATTTTATCTTATTTTCGGTTATTTAAAGTTGCATTCTCTAATTGCCCACCACATGTTTTGTGTCGAAATAGATTTGACCACACACCTCTACAGACCATTTTAAGAGATTCACTTTTTTTTGGAATCAGAGACCCTATGAGAATATACATTTTATAGAGAATCTAAAAAATAATTGATTTTAAAATTAAAAAGAAAAATCGTTGGAGCAAATTTAGAGAAAATCGAAAAAAACTGAAAAAGTTTATCAGTAAAGTACTAGTACTCTTTGATCGATTTTGTTCAAAAGCTTCGTGTCACGTCCAGTGGGGGTGCCTAATTTAAATATAAAATTTCAACCTCCTCTTTTCGTTCTTGAGATATTTTGTTCACAGACAGACACACAGACAGACCATGTTGCGAAAACCACTTTTTTTGGATTCAGGGGACCTCAAAACGTGAAGATCCATCAAAATTTCGACATCGAATTTTTGACATGAATCCAATATTTTCTTTCTCTATATATATAGAGGTAAGAGAAAGTAAAAAGTAAAATAAACAAAATAACAAAATGGAATTAGTCTAACATGCGGGTTGAGATATCCTGCTTTTTATCTCCTTGTTTGTTGCATTATAATTATATTGATATATCTATCTATATACATTATATAGACATTTTATTAAAATTAGTGAAAAAAATCTGGTGTGACTGGTCGCACAGCACACAACTTTCTCTTACCTTCGGTAATCGAAAGTTGGGTTCTGTGCTTGTCACACCAGATTTTTTGTGTCGACATATACTTAGTTCCGCCGATATATTAGAATTCAAGATGTAAAATTTATAAACGGGGGAAAATATTTATATTTTGTTGCCATGGCAACCATTTCTCCTATCCTTCCTATGAAGTACAAGAGTAAAGTGGTCTTCAGAAGATTTCAATGACAAAATGAGAATATACATTTTAAAGAGAATCTAAAAAATAATTGATTTTGGACTTTAAAAAAAAAAATCGTTGGAGCCAATTAGGAGAAAATCGAAAAAAACTGAAAAAGTCCATCAGTAAAGTACTAGTACTCTTTGGTCGATTTTGTTAAATAAACAAACAGTTGGGCTTAGCTATAAAAGAATAAACAATGAAAACTGCTATTTTATCTCTCTGTCAGTAAAGTGGTCTTCAAACAATTTTGAAAACAGTGTGTGAAAACATACATTTTAAAGAGCATAAAAAAAAAAATTGATTTATGAATTTTAATCAAAATCGTAAAAGCCATTTGACAAAAAAAAATACAACAGAAAAGTACTGCAAGATTTTGTTCAAAAGCTTTGTGTAATGTTGCATAGGGTACTTAAATTAATTATAAAATTTCACCCTCGTTAGTCATTTCCATCATAATTTATTTTAGTCACAGAGGCAGACAGATACAGACCCCTTTGCGACCCACTTGGAGTAGGACCAGTCAAAGCGTGTGTATCCTTCAAAATCTCGACATCGAATTTTTTACATGAATGCTCTAAACTGGAATATGCATTAACTACAATTTTCTCAGCATCCCCTGACCAAATCTTTCGAAACTTATCAGTAAATTTGGCTGCATTCTTGTGAAATATTCCTTCATACCTTTGGAAAAATGTAGGCCTATATTACGATACAAACTTTCCAGGCAAATTTATTTACGGAAGCGCAATAAATATTCATAGACACTGGCTTGGGGGGCCCTTAGGTTATCTTTATTGACATTTATAAATATCTCTAACCTCTCGGCCAAGCAGCGTAAGGGCTATTTAATTTTAAATAAAAAATTTTTTTAATCCATTCTTATTAAATGAACTTTTTGTTTTAAAGGTTAAAAGTTTCATTTACTTCATCGATTCCTTTATCTCTATCTATCTTGAATTTAATATTCTAACCATATTAATAAAAATAAATCATTAAAGATAAAAACATTTCACCTACCTATTTTTAAAAATAACAATATTATTGCCAAACAATAAATAAACCCTTTTTAATTAAAATGTAACATTAATATTTATGATCTTTTGTAAATTATTAATGAAAGAGGTTAGGACGCTGCCATTTTAAGTGATGACGTATGTCTATCGTTTAATTATTAATCATTCATATCAGTAGGGGAATCCTAAAAAAAAAAATTATTTTTAGATAAAACATAAATTCCTGTCATGTTTTAAAAATTATTGTTCAAGAGTAGGTGATGTCTATCACTAGTGAAAGGGATTTCAATTATTATTAGACATTTGAAACGATCCTTTGACCTTTAAGAAGCGAGTTTTCTATCTCTCTAACATTTACTATTCTTCTACTTATATTGTATAATTTTTTCTAAAATCTCAATTCGGATTTTTATTTTCTCTTCGATATCTTTGATATTTTTTATAATGACCTTACCTCTATTTTTTAAGTAGCACGAGGCAAGTAGATCCAGAAAGTTTATGTGCAGCTATGGTTCATCTATAGATGCAATTTCTGTTCTTATTGCATCTTAAGTGCGTGGTTTTGATTCATAAACACGAGACTTATAGGAAAAAGTTGCAGAAAATGCATCTTTTGATGAACCCTTAATGCAGCGCGTTCATACAAACTTTCTGGAGCGACTTGAGTCCTATGTAACAAATAGACCCACATGCTCGAATATAATTTTAATTTAATTTTTTGGGTGTGTGTGCGAAAAAAGTATAAGTGTTTTTTAAGAAAAAAAAAAATTATTTCATGAGAATAATAATAATAGACGAGGAATAATAATAATAGGCAGGAAGAGAGAATGCCAGCCAAATGGAGAGCCTCTATCAAATAAAAATTGCAATACAGAAAACGTTTCGATGTTAATTACATAAAGTCATCATCAGTTATGAGAAAATTAGCAATCTCAAGGTAGGGTATAAAATATAAATATATAGTCTATCACTTGCTGTTCCAGTCGCATACTTAGTTGTTGAAAGAAGGTCTTGTTCATTGCACTTTTTAAAACGATGCAAATTTGTACTGTCAAGTTTATGCATGATAATAATATACAGTACCACACCACCTGTACTTATTTTTGACAATTCTGCTTGCCCTGAAGATGAGTGCGACTAGCGCTCGAAACGTCGGTGACAGAACATAACGTTTTTTATTTTACCTGGCTGCTGTGTCCCGGGAAGGCTCCCGTCCCCTCCTAATTTAAATATCTACAGCCATCAAACTCAACAATTTATAAAATATAATATTTTTATATAATTTGTATAATGTGTATCTGCATCTCAATGGTGTATACCTTGAGATTGCCAATATTCTCTTAAGAACTGTTGATGGCTTTATGTAATTAAAACTGAAACGTCTTCTAGATTGAGATTTTTATTCGGTAGAGGCTCTTCTTTTGGCTGACATTCTCTCTTCTTGCCTATTATTCTAATCGTTGAACAGCCACTTCTCCATGGGTGTAACTAGAGAATTTGGCTGGGCGGGGGGGGGGGCATGGGACCAGCTATCCTTTTTTAAATAATAAAAAACATTCACATTTTTTTCTCATTCACACTCACACTCACACACACATTCACACAGTCTTTTCGGCAACTCAGGCCATATAACCAGCTATCCTTTGGCTACTAGCTTTCTGGGGGTCAGGCCCCCTCCCCGGCACCCCCTAGTTACGCCCATGCACTTCTCTCATCGACATTTTATTTCATAATTAAGAAAAGGCGAGGGACAACCGCAGGCGGGCCCGAGCCAGCTTCAGGAGGGGGCGAAACCCTCCTTTCCAGACACCCAAACCCATTCAAGGCGGGCAGCACGGCTTTTCATAATTAAGAAAAGGCGAGGGTCCGCCGCAGGCGGGCGCCGCGGCTAGTGTATAAACAATTTCTAAATCTACTTTGTCGTCATACTCTCTCTACAATCTAAATAATGCCTGTTTTTCATATATTACTAGTAAAATAATTATTTTTTTTTTATTATTTATTAAAAAAAAAGCAAAGACATTCAATTAATAAATCAATCTATCATTTTCAAATACTTCCGTATATATATATTTATATTTTTTTTCTATAAACATGTCAGTAAAGAGAGAGGATAGAAGAAAATCTGTTAAAATTGATTATAAATGAGTCCTTTTGGCTTGGCTTGGTAGGGCCTAGCACCGAGGCCTTTTCCTTTTCAAAAGGATAATATCCTTGACAAGGATACTGAACTTCGTTCGTTTCCCATTCAATCAATTGCTTCTTCAACAAAGAAACAAGAGAGAAAGAGAAAAAAAAATTTAATTTTCTATCATCCATTGAATGATAAAAACTAAACTAGAATGTTTTTTTTTTGTTTCATCAAAGAATTGCGTCATATGGTAAAAAAAAATAAATTTTCTCATTTGAATAGATGTCTTATTGTTGTCTTTGGGAATTTTTCTTTTTTTTTTTTTAATTGTTCTCTCTCATACTATCATCTAACAAGGAGTCCCCACGAGTGGTGGGTCACCGATTTCTTTTTAAACTTATAGGATTTGAAGATAGTATCTGGACATCAATTTATAAATTTAAATATGTGGCTTGATACTGTATACTTCCGACAATTCCCTAGATCCTGCTCAACAACAGCGAAACCTCTGAAGAAAACTACTGAAGGAATTTTAGAATAAATAAATTCCTTTACATAAATTAACAAAAAATTACAAAAGGCTTCCACCTCTTCATAGCATTTCTCAAGAAACTCTCTTTTTTGCCTGTCGTCTTCATGATGAAGAATTTTTAATTCATCAAAGGCAAACTGGTGGCAGTTATTAGTGGCATGCTGTGCAAGAGCAGTGGAAGTTTTGCCGCTAGTAACCGAGTATTTATGTTCTTGCACTCGAATGTTACACTGTTGGCAATCCAGGCATTGCAGTTTATAAATGATATATTTTTATATCTGCCAAATAAAGGACGTCAGAGGGAGCGATAAATCTGCTGGTTATTATTCTCCAACCCCTTTATTCTTTTTTTTCGATTATCTCAAAACGGTTTCAATTACGTTTAAAATGTTTATTCTCAATTTGCCTGAAGCACACATGCCCAATGGCAAGCCATTTTCATAATTCTCTGCACTCCTCCCCTCTTCTGTCTATTTCAACCTTACACTAGAATAGATATCGGTCAATAGACATATCAAAAATGACGGCCTTAAATAATCAATTAATTTTTTTCAAGATCTCTGAGTTTTTTTTTAAATCAACCACTAATTTAAGGCTTTAGTTATTTGCATCAATTTTTGTTTCTATATCTTCAAATATTAATATAACAGCGTTTTAATTTTGCTTGAATAACTCTAATAATAATAACATAATGATAAAATGTCGTTATATGGTTGACTTGAACGATGACCTTGTCATGGGCCAGGCCTTAGCATTTAATAACGATTGATATCTCCGGGAGACGATGTTCGATCCCTTGCTGGTTATTTACCTGCTCATACTATGTATGTATGTATTCGTCGTACGTTTGGTAATCGACATGTGAACACACAACATGCAATGCAATATTTATAGAATAAAAATAAATAATAATAAATTCATTTTAATATGCGCGCCATAAATTAGAAAATGAAATCGGCATCTGAGGCTATTAATTTTTAGCGCATGAGGCGAGTAATGAACCTCTCTCTGGTCATTAGACAAGAGCTTTTCTTCTGCTCTAAGGGTATATTTATTTCAAAATCCTTCAAAAATCAATTTTAACTGAGATTTGGGGGATGTTTCGGCCGCATTTGCAGGCCTTCATCAACCACTCTAAAATACATAGATAGAGATATACCTTTATTCTAATCTATTCAGAAGTGAATAAAAGATAAAGATATAATTAAAAAATAAATAAATAATTTTATACGAAATCAGCGAATAACACAGGGGAACAGTGATTTTGTTGCCGGGGTATTTGCTAGGTATAAGCCTAGGTAGCGCTGATTCCAAAAATGCTATCAATTTCCCCCCAACAGCTCTAGTTTTTGAGATATAGAGAAAATTAAATGTTAATAGAAAATGTGCTCTAAAGCGGTTCTAATTTTGAATTATCTAGATTTTTTTAAGGCATTATCCCTTAAAAATATGCAGGTATATAAATCACATAGAAATATAAAGTTTTGGAGATAGTTTAGTGGCTAAAAAGAAAAATCGAATTTTTTTCAGTTTTTTTATTCTTTAGCTTTCCAAAAATCATTCATTCGTGAAAATCTGTTAATAATTAACGAAATTATAAGCAAAAAGATTTTTTCAAAGTCTGGTAAAACAAAAAAACGCCCCCGGGTTTGACGTAGGTGGTAGCGTGCCTACCTCCTATGCGAAACGTCGCGGGTTCGGACCCAGGCAGTCCGATGATTTTATTTAAGCTATTTGGATACCAAATGACTTAAATAGAAATGCCTGGACCCCCAATAGATATTTTAATAATTATCGGTTATCGTCAAAGTCTTAAATGGCCTAAGTTGCCGAATAGACTGTGTGTATGTGAGTGTGAATGAGAAAAAAGTGTGAATGTTAAAAAAAAATCTCGACATCGAATTTTTGACATGATCGCAATACTTTCTCTCTATATATATTGATATTTCATATATAGGGTAAGAGAAAGTAAAAAAACAAAAAACAAAACACTGTGGCTGCCTATCTTTTAGGCGCTTTGCTCTCTCGTTCATAATTTCGCTAATAATTAATAGATTTTCACGAATGCATGATTTTTGGAAAGCTAAAAAACATAAAATATCATAAATATATGATTTTTACATTTAGGGCCGGTCTTTTCATGTTTGGGTAGTTAGTGAAGTGTCTGTTAAATTGCTTTTTTTTGTAGTGCAGAAACCCTCTTCATTTTTATTCTTATAGTAAAATATATGACATCCCATCATTTTATTTAAAAAAGAAGTAGATATATTTGTTATTTTTATTTTGATTCAACTTATTTTAACAATAACGCGATGAGATGTGATATATTTTACAATATGCAAAAGGTTAGGTCCACTGGTAACTGAGGCAGCCATTTGCTTTTTATTTGCATAACCCAGCCTTGGAGTATATGTATATGTATATATGTTGAATTTTTGTCAAGCTCTCTGTTAAATTAGTCGGAGCCAAAAGCTCTGGGTACGATTTAGCAAAGGGGTGATATTAGAAACACAAGCCTGGCAAGCAGCTTCGTAACTTCACGCATAAAAATAACAGAGGCATTCTTCATTCTATCCCTTTTTTTTGTTATTATTCATTTTATGTCAGTCAGGATTATATTTCTAGGATATTTGGCAAGGTGTTGAAGATGATTATTTGAATATATTCTAATATCCAAGTTAAAACTATGTTCGAGGGTTGGCCAACTCCCTCTGGCGCACTCTGGCGAGACGAGCTTCAACTAAAGCATTTCAAATTTTAAATTTTATTAAAAATAATAATTTTTTTAAAATTAATTATTTTAACTTATAATATTTATTTGAATTAATTTCAATTTTTATTTTTAATAATTTTTATATTTTATGTCTTTATTAAGTAGAAAACTTCAAAAAACCTGAAGAGAGTTCATTCCCTGGAAGAGGGTTTCTGCATTGCACACTACCCATAGGTTTTCTTCTACCCAAAGATGAAAAGACCGGCCCTTAGGCATTTTTGACATTTAGGGAAAATTTTATTAGGGTTGTCCAAAGTTAAAAAAAAAATAAACTAAAGGAATTTGATTTTTCTAAATTTTTAGCTGTGTTTTACACCACTAAACCACCTCCGATTGGACTGAAACTTTATATTTCTTCTATCTGCATATTTTTAATGGGTAACAACTTAAAAAAACAATCTAGAAAATTCAAAATTAAAGCCGCTTTAGAGCACATTTTCCATTAAAATTTAATTTTCCCTATCTTTCTAAAACTAGAGCTGATAGAGCAAAGATGATGGCATTTCTGGAATCAGAGCTACCCATATGGGCCTACATATATTGCACACAAAAAAAGTTTATTTTCTTGGTCTGTGTAATTGATTGAAAAATTAAGAAGGGACTTTAATTACGATATTGTTACTTGAGAAAACAATTCACTAAAAGGAAAAAAAAAACAAACACCCAGGATATATTAAAATATACCAATAAAACTCTTAGTTATTTGTATATTTTAATTTACAAAATGTTTCGTAGAAGTCCGCAGTAGGCGAACAGCGCAGCTAGTATAATAAATTAATCTTCCTCTCTATATCATATTTTATTTTTCATATTGACAAGTAAATTAGAGTAGTTTCCATGTTTTAATAATTCAATTAGAAACACACTTCTCCCAAAAGAGAATAACTTTCCCTTTTATTTTTAGGAAACTAATCTATAATTACTTTACTTATTTGAGTGCTAGGACCGTCCCACAGGAGGAAATAATATAGAATTATTTGTAATTTGATAATTACGTTCAATTCAAGGCATATGACCTTGGTTAAAGAAAAGTTTCTCATTTAAAAATGAATAAACTTGAATATTTTACAAACAAGTCGTGAGTTGACAAACTGCGATTTAATTAACGCAATTTGTGTGTGTATAAAAATAAAGTTATTTTAAAATTAATTTTTTACATTCTCTTAATACGTATATAGAAAGTATAGTTATTTTCTATTCATGTAAAAAAAAATCAAGATTTTGATGAAAATACACGTTTTGTGGTCAAAAAAGTGACTTCCGCAATATGGTCTGACTGTGAACAACATATCTCAAGAACGAAAAGAGCTAGGAGGTTGAAATTTTATATTTAAGTTAGGCACCCCCCTGGGACGTGACACGAAGCTTTTGAACAAAATCAACCAGAGTACTAGTACTTTACTGATGCACTTTTTCAGTTTTTTTCGATTAACTCGAAATTCGCTTCAACGATTTTTTTTTAATTCAAATATCAATTATTTTTTAGATTTTCTTTAAAATGTATATTCTCATTTTGTCATTGAAATCTTCTGAAGACCACTTTACTCTTGTACTACATAGAAAAGATAGGAGAAATGGTTGCCATGGTAACAAAATATAAACATTTTCTCATACTTATAAATTTTACATCTTGAATTCAATTGTACCCTACTGTCGGAAACTAAACATATGTCGACACAAAAAATCTGGTGTGACAAGCACAGTACACAACTTTCGATTACCGAAGGTAAGAGAAAGTTGTGTGCTGTGCGCCAGTCACACCAGATTTTTACATCTTGAATTCAATTGTACCCTACTGTCGGAAACTAAACATATGTCGCCATATCAAGCTACTGGTGCGTTTCGAACCATGTACTCTAAAAAAAATTTTTTCTCGGTAAGTATCTAAATGTTTTCGTTAATTATTTTTTTATAGATTCTTTATGATATATTCTTGCCTACTATCGCGAGAAAATGATTAATTTTACAGTCTTTACATATTAAATATTATTTAAATTCGAAGAGTCAAAAAACACCAAACTTCAAGAATTAAATATTTTGTATTAAAATTTTTTTTTTCTTTTTTATTCTTCATAAATTAGATTACTAATAAAGATTACTTTACTTAGCTAAACGATACATAATTTTTTTTTTCATTACTAAGACGATATTCAATGACAAATTAGAGTGGTGCGTTTTTTGCTCCAGTGGTAAGAACCCTCAACTTTTTTCCATATATTTATCTGAATATTTTTCTTTTCTTTTAAAAATTTTATTTTTAAGGGCATTTTTGGCATATTTAGGCTATTTAAAGACCCATGTCCCACTATTTATTCCAATTGATTGGCAAATCCCGAAATAAATTTTTGTTACATGCATCATCCCGTCCCCTTGATCCCTACTACCTATATGGTTATTGTTTATATAAGGGTTATTACATTAGTCCGATTGAATGACAATACTGTTGTAACTGTATGTAGTAATGGCTACAATAATGAGCCCCTAAATACTGTAAAGAGATATTATATGTTGGGACATCGAAATCAGAAGGAAATAAATATCTCAACCTAATGTTATTTCAAAATATAATTTAGGAATGGAAAGGGTGGATTTACATGATAATGGGGTTGCGAATTACCAATGAAGGATATTCATTGGCGTAACTAGGGTGGTCCCCCCGGGGGGGGGGGGGGCAGAAAGCTCCCCGACCTAACAGAAATTGAGTCAATATGGGGGCCTTCCGGGTCCCCCAGAGGATGGCTGATCCCATGCCCTCCCCCAGCGAGGATGGCTGGTCCCATCGTCCTCAGCCAAATTTGCTAGTTACGCCCATGGGGATGTTAGGTAAAAAATAGTGGTGGCATTTGGCTTAAAACCTTAGATAGCACCATGGCAAAAATGTTCGAAGCTATATAAAAAAGTGCATTCCGCCAACCTAGTACAAGTTCAATTGATTTGAAAATGAACTTTGGGTTATTGCAAACGAGCAGAAAGCCCGAAAGAGATGTAAAGTGTGTTATAAACACACTGTATATGAGAATATACAAAATGCAAAGTACCGATTCATATAAATTGTTTCGGCAAATTTCATAAAAAATAAAAAAAGTAAAAAAATTATATCCCATATTATGCCAATGGTGCGTTTTCCCACTTTCAGTGAAAAAAATTGAATAAAACATATATATTGTTGAAAAATTTTTATCGAAGGTTATGTAAAAATCTAATAAGAACCTATGTAAATGAATTATGTGAAAAAATAATAAAAAAATTTAAAACTAAAAAAAAACCTAAAATTTTTTTCTAATGGATCAAGCCATTGGTGCGTTTTCGAACCACCTATTTTCTCAATATTTACTGATCAAATAATTTTTTTTATTTTCCCTAATTAAATGAGGTAATAATAAACACAATTATGAAAAAAAATTTGTAGTTTTTGAAAATTTTTGTGTTGGCTTGATATGGGTT
>JAKCPI010007060.1:0-39843 GCA_023213315.1 Euborellia annulipes | reverse complement strand
ATTTACCTTAATTATTACTTTCACTTGCCTATATGTTAATATATAGAAGAAAGTATTGAATTCATGTCGTTAATTCGATTTTGATATTTTGATGGAAATACACGTTTTTTTTTACCCCTTGAGTCTAAAAAAAGGAAAAATGGTCTGTTAATGTGATTGTCTGTTCAAAATAAAGCATGAAGGAATTGAGCTACAAGGATGAAATTTTATATTTATGGTAGATGCCCACCTGAGGCGTAAAACTAAGTGTCTAAATAAAATGCAAAATTGTTTTAATCACTCTAGCTAAAAAAAAAAATAAAAACCAAGATGATTTACAAATACCCTAAAATAATCTTAAATTTTTCAAATGTTTGAAAAAATTTTCTGAACTTCCCCCTTCTTCTTTCCCCCTCCCCCTTCCCAAGGAAAATAATGTCAAGGGATGATCTGTCCAGGTGCAAATTTTTTCAAGCATCTGATTGTCTTTGAAGAGATTTTAAACAATTTTTACTTTCTCTTACCTATGTATATTTTCATAGGATTTATGAAGGCTACGATCTTTGGATGTGAATTAAAGCAATATTTTTTTTTATTTAAATTGCAATTTTTTTTTTCTTCATAAACAAATCTAATTGAATTATTGAAGAAAAATCTAAGAAATTTAAATAAAAAGGAAAAAAAAAATTAATGACAACATATGCAAATCATTTTCTCAAGTTTTAATTATACATATGTTTGATAAACACAAGTTTTTATATCTATTTTTTTTTTTTTTTTTTTTTTTTTTTTTTTTTATTGGTTAAGAGAATACCAAGAAATTTTTTTTTAAATATATAAGATAATTTTACGATGTTTAGAATTTTATAATTTCTCTTGGGATATCCTTAAAAAAAAGGAGTATGTCGTTTTTATAAAAAAAAATGTTTCTTTCACCTGTTTCCAAACTTAACAAATATAAATAATAATTATTTTTTTTTTATATTTATTATAGCCTAGTAAGCTTTTCTAAAAGAAATGTTAAACATTTGTCATCAATTTTAGTGTAAAGCCCTAAATCTTCCGGGGCTGTTATTTCGCTGGTGCAGGTAGCTAATAGATCTTTCCTTTTTTTTTTTCTTGAGCACACTGTTGTTTGTCCTGATGGCCTCCTCGGCCTTCACATCTCTGCTTGACATCTATCCTACTTTTTGTGCCAAATGAAAAGAAAGCTGACTGATGCTATAAAAAGCTTAAAATTTTATAAACTAACAGAGGGTCTTTCGGTCTATTGAATTTACCCTTCTGGAACAAATATTTTTATTCATTATTTGTAAAGCTGCTTCATCTTTAATAGATTATAGGAATATTCCCCAACAAAATTCTTCAAGTTTGATCATTCAGGCGATAATTACTGTAATAACATTTGACTTTGGCCTCATTTATAAAACATTTAAATGAATTTGAATTGATTTATATTATATTGAAATGAAGAAAATAAATAATCAATAGATTTGCATATAAAAAAAAGGCTTTGAAGTAAAATGGAAAAATTGCACGAAATGCCATTTGAATTAAATTTTCTTATTCATTGAGACACGCAAATTAATATGGTGATTTATCGATTTTTTTGGGAAAACGTTTTTTTATTGGTGGGCCAAACATGCAAAGGTAAATACACCATTGCCCTGGATATGCTGGAGATTTTGGATTCGATTCTCAGGGACAATGTGACATTTGGTCCAACAACAAATAAACAAACAAAAAATTGCTAACTACAGTATATCTATGATTAATCAAGTCCCAATTGATATATATATTGAATATTGTTAACAGCAGAAGTATGTGATTGTATATCTTCAGTAAAGCAAGGATGGAAGCAGACTTTTGGTATACGAGGTTAGCACGCTAACCCCTACACCAAGCCCGAAGACTGGTTTAATCTTCCATCTATATTATTTTTCAATTAATTATTAATCCTTAAGACAAAACAAAAGATGTATTCCATTCATTTGAATTCAGATAGTCGTTATTTTTTTCATTCAATTCAAGATAATCATTACCGTATAACACTAATTATTTAAACAGATCAATTAGGAGACAATAGTATATACCAATTTCTATTATCTGACATGAAACTTGCCAAGTGTAAAATGAATTAAAAATCCCTATTTAACATTATAAATTAATGTCAAATTTGTTTCATAAAAAGAAAGAAAGCATAGTTACTCTTCCATGATTTCTTAAAAAGTTCATATTTTGGAATCGTGTATTCTTATTTCCATTCCCTCCTGAATGTTTCTATTCTTATGTGAGTAAAAGATAAATATTTTAATAAATTACAAAAACTACTTAGTATTCTTCAAGACAACTAACTATCTTTCAAAAATTTACTCAATACATTTTGTTTTTGTTCGTTGTATACATAAAAATATTTTTGGTAGTCTTATTCAATCTCGTTGATAGGCAATTTAGGTTATTTCTTTCTTTGGTCATAATAAAATATCAGGATAAATTTCCCATTTCTTTTATGATAATATTCAAAATTGAATTATTTCTGATTGAATAACTTAAACATTGAATTATTAATATCTATTTCCAGATTCTGTTTTCATTCTTTTATTTGTTTTTCTAAAACATAAATCTATCTTATTTTGATTGAGTTATATAACTTATTAAGATCCTTACAATAACATCTTAAAATGTCTATTTTTCTTCCTCTATCACAAATAATCTAATTTATTGTTTTTATAAATAAATAAAAAATGATATACATATAGGTGTATTAAAATTTCTTAATTTATGTTACTATTTTGGTTCCTAACCAAACAAACCAAATTTTTATATTCAATTTTTTGAGTTAAGTTACCAAACATTGTTGAAACGTCTTCTCTTTTGAATGGTAAAGTGGCGAAAATATATTTCCATTCTTTACTATTGATTCTCGCCTATTCATTTGTTGCCCGGCTATTTAAATGTTTATGTTTATAAAACTTTCAAACGCCTTTTTTCGAATTTCGCACCATGATTCTCACCAGGCGATATAAACAATATTAATATCATCATCATCATACTATAATATAAATCACTAGCTGCTGACTTCCTGTTCCTCTGTGTATGTGTCTGTTCTCTCGCTGGAAGTGGTGCTTAGAGAGGGAAATTTAAAAAATTTCCAAACAGTTAGCAAGAATAAATTTGATGCATTTGCTCTCCAAAGGTGAACAAGGGGGTCCAGGGGGCGATTCCCCACCGAAGGCGGGCTTTACCACTTGTCCAAACATAATACACATAAGACTAATATGAGAGAATAATATAAATAACTTCTATACAAGAACATTGGACGTTCATTTAGCAAATTAAATTATTAGACAAAGGAATAGTAAACACTCATCAGTATGCATACCTCACCTAAACTAACACACATAGCTTTTCATTGACATAATTAAAATTAATTATCATTTCGTAAATGCGACAATACTTGTAACAAGTTATAATTTTTATAATTTCAATGTAATAATAAGATATTTCTTCTTATAATATACAGAAATATATTATACTTATTTAAGTTGAAAATAAGCTTGGCATTTGGGCTTATTGTAATTGGTGTGTGTTTGTGTATGTGTGTGTGTTTATGATAAGAAGGCACAGGTGGGGAGAGATCCATTGCTCCAACTCAACTCGACCGGTTTACACTTGGACCGCAGCCTCTGGGCCTAACAGGTTTTCTATAGAGCTCACTCACTCACTCACTCAAGCTTCTACTAACTTCACTTCTCAACTTTTCTGGGCCCCAATGCACTTGCCACAATAAAAAAAAGACCACATTGCTGACTCTTTTGACCTTTCATTCCATATTCTACGCAATTAGAGTTCAATTGCTGTATCTTTCTTTCCCTATCCTGACTCAACAAAAAGAGAAAGAAAACTTTGTGTCTCGGCCATTCATTAATATAAAATAGAAATAAAATTCCAGACATCAATTCTCTTTAGAAAAATAAGAATATTAAAAAGCCCCCCCTAGGGGGAATTTAATAATTTCCCTTCATTAAGGAATTTTGGAAATTTCACCTGACTTTTATTGCTTATTATTTTCTCTTTTTATATCCATAATGAATATCTAATAATCGTAAAACTATTCTATATATAAAATAACTTTTATAATAAAACTAAAAGAAATATTAATTAAAAAATAATTAAAATAAAAAGTGATCAAATAAAATAGCTAGCCTCGTATACCAAGAGTCGCGGGTTCGCCTGGTATGTTGGCCTGGCTATTTAAATGTAGACCTATATGTTTATAAAACTTTCAAATGCCTTTTCTTGAATTGTTGAATTTCGGACTAGTATGATTCTCAGCAGGCGATATATTCGTATATTTTCCATAAGAAAAAAACATGAGGCTGTAGAAAAGAAAATTTAATAAATAATTCAATTTATTAATTAATTTATTTATAGAAACAGAATTAAAAGAGTATCCTTTCATACATTGACTCATTAATAAAATTTGACTTTCCCTAATATGAGAACAAAAATTTGTTTAAACTTCATTCATACTCGTAAATTAAATTCCACGAATCTTAATTCTTTTTCGATGATTCATTTTTATTATTCATTTGCAAAAATCTTTAACATACAAATGAATCATTTAAGGTAATGTTTATTTTCCGTAAATTTTTCACTTTTTTTTCCGATCTATTTTTTGAATTTTGTGTTTGTTTTAAACTAAAAAAAAAAAAAAAAAAAAAAATGAATTGAAACGCTTTTTCATCTGAAACATGTAACTTTTTCGCCAATCAGAGAAATCGAGCCATAATTATCGTAATGATTTCTCTTAGATACCGTCTTGAAGGAGAAAAGGGGCTTGAATCATATATCAAAGATAAAACAATTCTTAAGTAGATATTCTCACGATTACGTTATTAAAATTATCTAAACTGTTTTAAAGGAAAGGAAGAAATGATTTAAATCATTTTTTTTTATCTTTTGGAAATTAAAATTGATACTATTTATTCCTAGTTTTCCTTCTCAATCATTGACATTTAATAATTTTTTCTTTACCAAAATTTCTTCCTGTTTATGTCTTGTTGATAACACCGGAATATTCAAGAGTGAATTCTTTTTAAATATACGATTTTTTTTTTTTTTTTTATTTGAGGGAAAAGCCTAAATTATGGCATAAAAACCCTCAATAGTCTACAAAAAAAAAATCATTCCCCGTTTATTTACCCCTGGTGCATCGTGCACGCAGACACGCACCAACCCCAGTACCGGTATCTAGCGTAATTGCTATCAACCCGGTTCCAATTTTGGGAGTGAGAGGCCCTTCACCTCTCTACTCCCCAAAAATTAGTCCCTTTCGGAACTGGTATCTCTCTCCTCTCATCATTTCTCTCCTCTCAAATATACGATTTCTTTATTTTTTCTATAAAAGATACTATTTAATCCAAAAAATTTGAGGGAATTTAAAAAAAAAAGGAAAATTATTATAATCATCCTTTAAAGCAGCGTCTTCCAAACTGTGAAGCGGGCCTCCAAACTGTGAAGCGGGCCTCCAAACTGTGAAGCGGGCCTCCCTAGTCTAAGGGGAGGCGCGAATATTAGCCACAGTGAGCAATTTTTTAAATAATTTCTAAACTTTTATAAATAAAATAATAGACAAGATATACTGTATTTTTCCGTATTTTTTATTAGTTAGGGAAAGTGGGGGAAATCTTTAATATACGTGAGGATTCACAGGTTTTTACTTTCTCTTACCCTATACATGTATATGAAATATTTAGAGAGAGAAAGTATTGTTTAATCATAGAAACATTTAGATTTCTAGCTTGATAAATTTCTTTTTATTTTTGCCTTAGTTTTGTATTAATAAATTTTTTAGAAATACAAATTTTTGTGTCTAATATTATAAAATGGGGGGGGGGGGCGTCATACGATTAAATATTTTTAAGGGAGGCGTGATAACAAAATGTTTGGAAACCACTGCTTCAAAGTTTACAAATCCTCTGCTAACAAATAGCCTTACTGATGAAAATTTTTTTATTAGTAGGGATTGTATTTTAGAATAACTTGCAACTCTCTTATGTAATTTTACCAAAGAGAAAAAATTAATAATTCGTCTACAAGAGCAAAATAAACAAGAGTAAAGTGTGCTTCAAACAATTTTGAGGGCAAAACGAGAATATACATTTGAAAGAGCATCTAAAAAATAATTGATTTTTGAATTTTAATCAAAATCGTTAGAGCGAATTTTGAGAAAATCGAAAAAAACTGAAAAAGTACATCAGTAAAGTACTAGTACTTTTTGGCCGATTTTGATTAAAAGCTTATTTTGTCGGTCCCGGGGGGTGTTTAACTTAAATATAAAATTTCAGCCTCATAGCTCAATTCCTTCATGCTTAAAATTGAACACACACAGACAGACAGACAGACAGACAGACAGACAGACAGACAGACAGACAGACAGACAGACAGACCATGTCGCGAAAACCACTTTTTTGGATTCAGGGGACCTCAAAACGTGAAGATCCATCAAAATCTCGACATCGAATTTTTGACATGAAACCAATACTTTCTCTCTCTATATATTTCATATATAGGGTACGAGAAAGTAAAATTCCTTGTTGATTAAGATAATTCTACCCTAGATGAGTTCTCTCATAAATCAATTGAAGAGTAAATGTGTACTCGCAGCACTAGTCCATCCTGTTAGGAATCTCATTTTTTTTTTTTTTTTTTTTTTATTTCCATTGCACTTAGATTTACCGTTAAGTTTTTTGATGATCGTCAGTCGAACTTCTTCGTAGCTGATAATTTCCTGATCATTTGCTGATGTGATTATAATAAACCAGAAATTTTTCCAAATTTCCAATAAGTGCCTCTTTGACAAAAAAAAAAAATGAATGTTTTTATGTTAATGTTTCAATTAAAAAATAATATCAATTTTAGACATTTTAAGACATTGATGAAATTGACACCTTTTTACTTTCTCTTACCTCTATATATATATTAATATATAGAGAGAGAAAGTATTGGTTTCATGTCAAAAATTCGATGTCGAGATTTTGATGGATCTTCACGTTTTGAGGTCCCCTGAATCCAAAAAAGTGGTTTTCGCGACATGGTCTGTCTGTCTGTCTGTCTGTGTGTGTTCAATTTTAAGCATGAAGGAATTGAGCTATGAGGCTGAAATTTTATATTTAAGTTAAACACCCCCCGGGACCGACAAAATAAGCTTTTAATCAAAATCGGCCAAAAAGTACTAGTACTTTACTGATGTACTTTTTCAGTTTTTTTCGATTTTCTCAAAATTCGCTCTAACGATTTTGATTAAAATTCAAAAATCAATTATTTTTTAGATGCTCTTTCAAATGTATATTCTCGTTTTGCCCTCAAAATTGTTTGAAGCACACTTTACTCTTGTGCTTCATAGGAAAGATAGGAGAAATAAATGGTTGCCATGGTAACCGAATTTAAATCTTTTTCTTTTTATTAGATTAAAAATCAATTATTATTTAAACGCCCATTTTTTTTTTCGGAGAAAACATATCTCTCTCTCTCACAAAAGTATCTTCTCTCTTTCTACGCGTTTTAAATTTTTCTACCTTATCTTCGCATTTGGCCAATGTTAATTTCCTATAGGGATTTGTATGTTAATTTCGATTCAAAAGGGGGTCCCCTTTGAAACTTTTTACGCATTTAAAATTTTTTTTTTCCAATTCTTATGAAATTTTGTATTTATTTACGAATCTATATTGTGTATAAAATGTCCAAATATGAGATTAAAATTTTGAAAAATAACCATAGTTTATTTGAAGCAATCAACATTTAAAATGCAAGTTTGAAACTAAGGTGCTATGGGAAACTAAATATATCTCGACACAAAAAATCTGGTGTGACCAGCACAGTGCACAACTTTCTCTTACCGAAGGGTAAGAGAAAGTTGTGTGCTGTGCGCCAGTCACACCAGATTTTTAATAGTTGTAATATTTATTCTTTTAGCCTAGTGTTTGATTAGGCTTTAAAATAAATAAAGCCTAATATGATTTTGAAATTTTGTTGAACCAATTTTTTTTTTTTTTTAATTAAATTGAATTATCTGAAAGTTGATTTGCAAAATTAAACAAGTTTTGCAAGAGAAATGTTTTAAATTGATTTAAAATTTAAATTTATTCTAGCAGAAAATCAGGATTAATTAATTTTTTCCCCAATTGACGATCATTTGACATTTTGGACGTATTTTTTTTTTTTTACACAAAAACTTAATATAAACATGTTATGGGGAAGTTGTTTTTATTATTCGCTTTTGGATAAACAGATCTTCGAGGAGAAAATGAGAAATATTTCATAATATCAATTTTTAGAGAAATTTTCGGTATTTATTGCTACTACAGACCTGGAAAACCTTAAAAACCTGGAATTATCAGGGAATTTAATGGAATTATCATGGAAATATCAGCGAATTTTCTAAACCTATGTAAAATTAGTTGTTGTTTTTTTATTGTTATTAATCACATATTTTCTTTAAAAAAGAACATCAATTTTTTTGTTATTGCACAAAAAAATGGCTTTACTTAAAGTAAATAAAATTAATTTCAAACAATTTAACGATTTCTTGAGACAAGATTATATATCCTCAAGAGTTTTCAATATACCAGGTATATACTTGTATCAAGAAAAGTATTTTTTTTTCTCAGTGTCAGATATCAGTGATTGAGTAAAAAGTTACTCCTCTCATCATCGATATTTTTTGAACGCAATATCATACAGTAAAAAGAAGGCTCATTATTCAATCATTGATTGAAAAAATAAATTCTTAAAAAAGATACAAGTAAAGTTTTTGGCTGCTCAATTTGTTGAGAAAAAGATCAAACAAGACAACTTTAAGACATCTTAATTACACGAATACAAATTTTAAATCATGAAAAAATATAAACAATTTTCTGGAAAACCTGGAATTATTTCAAATCATTTCTCTGTAGCCACCCTGTGATAGCAACATTTACATATTTGTAGAATTTAGATTGCTGTTTATTAAGTTCTGAACTTAATATATTTTGCCCATTAGTCGATATAATATTTCACTTAAAACAAAAGGATCTGTAATTGATTGTTCGAGTGAATCTGAACTAAAGGCTGTGGACTCGACCGGCGCTCATCTGGCGCTGGCACGCTAGCAATGTAAGGAATGCATGAATGCTTAGACTGCACTCGCTCAGCCTCCAGTTACCAGAGTCTGGTCTCCAGCCTCTTGGGAACTGTTCATATCAATCTAACAACTACTGGCCCGCCGAGATCCCAGATCCGCACATAGGCCGGCCGTTTGCACGGAAATACACGGGTCATGGCCTGGCCTGGCCCGCCACCCCGTTTAACTTCGTTTATTAAACGAACTAACGTGCCAAAGCCCACTTGGTCAAACTAGTCTTTTCCTTGTGAAATATTTCAAGGAGATCCACTTGAATGAATTTGATTTTTTTTAAATGATTTATGCCATCCACCAAAGGAATTTTCTTTTTAGAATTATTTCAACAATATCATAAACTTTGACTATTGCCTTTCTTTAAAAAAATTATTAATATATTCCAGTAGCCTATAATGCTATCTTCCCTTTAACCTAAATATATAAAAGAAGAGAGAGAGAGAGAGATGGGACTCAATATATAAAATCTCGAGTAGGCTTCTAAATTAATGGATTTATAAATTGAATATAGATCTATACATAAATTGGATATGGAATATATGTCGACAAATTCGAAAAATTGTATATTTCAATATAGCCAGGGTATAATCTCAAATTTTTGTTAATAAAAAAAAAGGTGGTGTGACAAGCACAGTACAAAACTTTCTCTTACCAAAGGTAAGTTGTGTGCTGTGCGATCAGTCACGCCATTTTTTTTATAAAGTTCACTGTTATCATGCTTTTTGTTTCAAATTTTTAATCTTTCTTTAATGATTCTTCTTTGATTACTTATCATTGCCATGGTGGTACTAATGTATGTTTACAAAAAAGTATAAATAGAGCTATGGTTCATGGAATAGATATTCAAAATCACATCTTTCAAAGGCCAATGCTGTAAAATAAGGGGAAAAAGTTGTTCTTAATAAAAAAAAAAAAAACTTGTCCAAATTTGTTTTTCTCCTTCGAGTCTCTTTCAAGCAAGCATTCATTCTTCTTGCTCTGCATTTTTGCTCTCCGCATAAACACAAGGTCTTTCCCAGTTACTAAAATTAAGAGTTCACACGATAGATTTGAAAAAAAAAAAAAAAATATATATATATATATATATATATATATACGATTAACCTTTACTTTGATCTTTCTTTCTTTTTTTTTTTGTGCCATTTTAACACCTGAGGTCATTTAGAGATTCATTTCTAATTTTTTTTTAAATATATCATAACATTTATTTATCCATTCTTTTTTCCTGGTTTAGCTGTAAATTTTGTTCAAATTATCTGTATATTACTTTCTCTTACTTATATTTGTAATATATATCGTGAGAAAGTATTGAGATCATATCAAATGTACGATGTCGATGGAAATACATGTTTTGAGTTCCTCTGAGTTCAAAAAAGTGGGTCTCGCAAATTGATCTGCCTGTCTGTGTGGAGAATTTTACGAGATCTTGTTTATCGGGGGCTACCTATCCCGATTTTCAGCACCGCGTTTGTATCATATTGAAGGAAGGGTAAATAAAGGGTCGGACTAAGCCCAGCGCACAACTTTGCCCACCCACTATTCAAGAAAAAATTCTTCATAATATCAACATATTGGTATATTCAACACATTTCATTAACTCGGACCTGATGATGGTACTTCGTAACGATAGTCCAGAGAATAAATTATTTCCAAATAATCGTTATTATTGTTTATCCTTCCTTCAATATAACAAGATAACGAAAAAGTCCTTCATCAAGAATGTTTGTATCATTTAAATTTATTAAATAGGGCCATAATTTGCTGATTTTTCAGCATTTTCTTTGTTTGCATATTGTTAATTATTTCATGAATCAACATTTCTATTAATTTAAAAAAATTAATTAATAAACTTTTTATATTTTAAATTAAGAATAATTGGTCGAGAATTTTTTTTTCTTTTCATTACTTTTGTTTTGTTTTTGTTTTTCCGCATCGACTCTTTATTGCTTTCCAGCCTGTGGGAGATCTAAAACTTCCTTGGAGCCTCGCAAACAAGTCTCGCTAACATTTATTTTTCAACCACGCAAAAAAAAAAAATAAATAAAATGCCATAGGCTGTACGGCAACCTTCAAACGAAATAGAACGTCTCCCATCCCCCTGGAGCAACTCCCCAGATGCTATCAAAAGTCAACAAGTCCAACCCATTTATTATAACTATCTTAGTGGCAAAATATTCTTTATTTGCCATTTAGATAATTATTAGTTACGAATTTTTATTGATTATCTAATTACTATTCTTTGGGTAATTGAAATGATCAAAAAAAGTAGAAATTCTTTTAAAGAGCCTGGGTGGCCAAGAAAGATTAATAAATACACATGGATGGAATTTATTGTGGTAAAAAACCTTGCAAAAAAATCTCATCTTTTTCATCAATTTAATGTCAACAATTTTTTTAAATAAAACAAACCAGAAGAAAATAAATGTCATATGTACGACTTGAAATTAATTTTGATAAAATTATATATATAAATGAGAAAAGTGATTAAATAGTGCAATTTATCACTGGAAATTTTTTGCCTTTTTCATTACTAAAAGAGATTTTTATATAGCCTATGGAATTTAATCTTCTCATAATATTGCGTTTCTAAACGAAATGATAAAAATCTTTATTTGGGGAAAGTTAATATAAAGGAACATTGAATAAAATTTTAATAAAAAAAAAGTATTGACGATTTTTTATAAATACAAAAACTCTTTAGTTTGGAAATAAACAGTCCAAATGTCATAGGCTGTTCAAGACTATTCAATTCTTAAATATGTTCTCTTATTAACAATAACGTTTAAAATATTTTAAATAGATATTTAAAATATTTTTAAATTTAGTCATGGCCAAAAAGAAAGCTTCGATTTTCAACAATCTATCGATACGTTTCGAGTCAATTTTATTATAAAAGAAGGTCAAAAATACTTAATTACAATTTATAACTAACTCTGAAAACCATAAACACTGTTAAACAAAAAGATGGGACAATAAGATTGCCCGAAACGTCTCGATAGAACGGAGGCTTGCTTCCTGTTTGGCTGCTCTTTACTCTTTTCTTTATTCAAAATTCTCACCACTGACTTGACTTCATTAGTATAGGCCATAGGCGTAGCCAGGGGCACAGGCCAATGCCTCCTCCTGTCTTGTCCTAAAAATTTTTTGTCCATTAGAAGCAAATATATATCCCATTGTGAAATTTTTAGATTCACTACATTAATTTATTAATTTAGTTTTTTTTTTTTTTTATTTAAATAAATAATTAATAATCTCTGTATATATTAATTGCTTACCCCCCCCTCCCTCTCGTCGTAACGAGTGGTTGACCCCCCTCCTAATAAGAGATGTTTGGCTACGGCCATGGTATAGGCTACTAATGATAGATAGCAATGAAACCCCCAGGATCTGAAAAGCCTCAAAATATCAAAAAGAAAAAAATGTAGAAAATTGGTGGTCTCGAATGTTTTACAACCTGAAGTGTAATATTTAGAAAATTAACCCTCCAAAAAATGCAGTTTTTTGATTAATGAAACCTCTATTTTGATTTTAAAAAACCACAAGGGATGCTCTAGCACCATATAAATTTTATATTCCCAATATTTATATGTAGAAAAACCTTAATTACAAAAGAAAAAAAAAACATTTAGTGGTTTTCTCCAAACCAATCATGGAGATCAAGAAAACAAAAATAAATAAAAAAAAATAAATATTTGGATACCTGCGTTTATAAATGACTAACCTTCTCTTTTGATGGCACCTAGCCAAAATAAAATACGATCATTTGATGTTTATAATACTTTATGCGTATTTTTGTTTTGTTATTTCATCCCCCCCCTCCTCCCACCCCTAAAAGCAAATACAGTACTTTTGAAACAAATTTTCTTTTATTTTTGTAATTTGTTATTTATCTATTCGATACATATATATTTTTAACAAATTTATTTTTCTTTTTATAGGCTATTTATTTTTTTTAACTCTAGATGTTACGACAATCAATGAGGAAACATTTTCGACAGATAGTTTTTAATGAAAAGAAAATATTTTTTTTTTTTCTTTATAAAAAATTTTTCTTTGCGTTCAAAATTAAAACAGAACATGTTAATTATTTTTATGAAAACTGTAAATAAATTTTTTTTATCATTCCTCTCTATACTCATACTAATAATAATTTCAAGTAATGTATTATTACTAGGATTATTTGTTAGAAAGGGATTCCTTCGAGGTCAAAATAAATATTTGTAATACAATAAAAATAATCTTCTTATGCAATATTTATAATATAAACATAAACTTATGAAATTAATATTGCTTTATACATATTATAATTAAATAGTTTTAATTATTTTTTTATAATTTTACTCTATCCTTTCTTCTTAGATAAAAGTGAGAGGCGCCGAGTTTCAATTCGTGAGTTTTAATGTGAAAAATTCTCTTGAAAAAAAAAAGAGAGTAGTCTCACCAAGTTTAAAAATCAACTCATTTGACAGCAGAAAGTGAAACAGACGGCGAGAGAATGAGACACACACACAAGACAACAAAGCAGTTAGCAATCCCAGTATCTTATTTTAACGATACTCCTTTTCACTTTTATAGTCTGGGATTGAGATAAAAAAAAAAAGATTTCGAAATGGCGAACATGATTCACTTATCAAATTACCACTACGTGAGTTTTTTTGAATGGAACATTTGTTCTTTGAAAATCGAACTTATTGAAAAAAAAAAAAAAAAATTGAATTGGAATAGATGGATGGAGGAAAGGAAAGGTGGGCCCCCTCTCTGCGGTCCATAGCGGGGGGGAACGTCACGATTTGCGCATACCGCAAGTTAAAGTCCCGGTTTGAGAGAGCAGAACAACAACCTTAATGGCGGCATGCAAAAATGGAAGGAAAAAGCCAAAGAAATCGATTCGGGAAAAAAAACAAAAACTTTAGATATAGAACGAGTCACACATCAGGATGTTTGAAAATCGTTTTGGGAATTAAGTGACAATGATTCTAGAGAGAGAAATTATGAAATTTATTTGCATAAATTCAAACTCTATCAAAATCACCAGAGTAGTAGCTACTAGCTAGTTCATTAAAACAAAGCCCTTATGGAAATTAGACAAAGAATAGAGAAAAAAAATTCTCTCCCACAATAACATATTATTCACTTGAAAATAATACAATTGTGAAATTATTACTTCGAAAATGAGTAGGCTAAATAAATTTCAATGTAGGCTACATCATTTTTTATCAAATTATTTGTTCCTCTCC
Organism: Euborellia annulipes; assembly: GCA_023213315.1. Classification (NCBI taxonomy): domain Eukaryota; kingdom Metazoa; phylum Arthropoda; class Insecta; order Dermaptera; family Anisolabididae; genus Euborellia; species Euborellia annulipes. Next base: position 25,449 of record JAKCPI010007060.1, on the reverse strand, counting down.
AAGTATGACTAAAAAACAAATAAATTGGAATTATACTCCTAAAACATTTAAGCCAAAATTTGGCTAATTTAGTCCAATACTTTTTACTTTCTCTTACCTATATATGTAATATTTACATAGAAAAAAAGTATTGGATTCATCTGAAAAATTCGATGTCGAGATTTTGATGGATACACACGTTTTGAGGTCCCTTGAGAGCAAAAAAGTGATTTTTGCAACATAGTCTGTCTGTCTGTGAACAAAATATCTCAAGAACCTCTAGGAGGTTGAAATTTTTTTTATATATAAGTTAGCCACCCCATGAGGCGTGAAAAAAAGCTTTTAAAAAAAATCGGCCAAGTAGTTTACTGATGTACTTTTTCATTTTTTCGATTTTATCAAAATTTGCTCCAACGATTTTGATTAAAATTCATACATCAATTATTTTATAGATGCTCTTTAAAATTTATATTCTCATTTTGCTCTTAAAATTGTTTGAAGACCACTTTACTCTTGTACTCTCTAAGGAAAGATAAGAGAAACGGTTAAGTTACCATGCTAACAAAATATTTTCCCATGTCTATAAATTGTACATCTTGAATTTTAATATGTTGGCGTAAACTAAATAAGCACATAACAAGCACAGAACTTTGAGTGCTGTGCGACCAGTTACACCAAATTTTTTTCCTCATTTCTTCCGGCATCTAAGGCCATTTAGACCCAGTCTCTATTTATTTCATTTGGATTAGCCATTTGCAATACTTTTGTTGACAAATGAGAAAATAAATAAAATTATTGTACATGCCCTTTTATTAGGGCTCAAAATCAAAAGCCTCTGCATGATTTTCCTCACGATTAGAATAATTAATTTCGAATAAAGTTTTAAAACCTGATTAATCTCATCTGCCTAAAACGAACTCTTTTTAAGGTTTTAATTAACTTTCTAAGAATATCCTTTTGATTCCTTTTTAATTGCAAAGTGAAGCCGATCAAGAGGTTTTTTTTTTCTTTTTTAATAAACCCGACAAGTGAAGAAAAGGCGCATTGACCGGCTTCTGCGGGGAATGATGATGACTATGCTGATGATGTCTGTCATGTCACGAAGGGCTTGCATCGTGACAAGAAGACAATATCAACAAACACCTTAGAGGGCAATCAACCTACCTTCGATTAGATTGAAGGGTTGTTTATTCTTATTCTCTCAATGGAAACATGTGTTAGTTTAAGTTGTTTCATCATCACAATATCGATGACTAATTGAGAAACAAATGTCACTCAAAATGAACTTCCTTGACTAATAAGATCATTATCTTTCTTTATCTCTCTCAAGTTTATAAATTATTATGTAAACAGCTCCAACCATCGTGATTTTATTTTTCTCTCAAGAATAAAAAAAAATTTTTAATTGGATAAATGTTCAATTAAAGTATGACTACAGAAAGATCACAAATATTATCTATCATTTGATTAATTACAAAAAATTTAACAAATCTTACTATCAGAATTGAATCGGTCTGGCGCATATAGTGCTAACCCACAAATACAGTTCTGAGATATTTCAATTTTAAACTTTGAAAACAAAACACCAATGGGGAAATTTGTTTGTTTGCTACTGTCACAGCACTCTAATGGCAATATCAAGTTAAGAAACAAATTGAACAGACCTTTGCTCAATTGATGGTGCTGAAACGTCGGGTTTGTCATAATTGTGAGTTAGCACTAGAGATTTCAATACCGGGATACCGAATACCGGTATTTTGAGCCATTTGTACAATTTTGTAATACAGGTATTCACAAGTTTAGATACCGTTTTTTCGGTATTTTATGTTGAGAGGTACATTATGTTGAGATGATTTTTATTTTTTGCTTAGACAAAATACACATTTATTCAACATTTATTATATTCCATATATTATTAAACACAAAGTTTGATGATGCTTTGCAACACTTTCAACTAGTAAGCTGGTGGCTGGTAGTTTGTTGAAGGCTATATTTACACTCTCTAATAAAACTGGCAAATAAAACAAAGAAACCCTGTTTGTTTTCTTTCTTTTTCTAAAATTTCTACTACCGGAATTAAAACCGGTATCCCAAATTGAATACCGAATTGAACTTTTGGTCCGATAATGCATCCCTACTATCTGCAATCGACCCCTTCAATTAACACGAGTCATTAAGTCGCTAAACTGACACACAAATGGCGCCAAAAATGCAATGCCGTTTTTGTTTTTTGTAGTATCAACCTTCAAAAGATACGTGTAAAAATTTCACGACATTCAGTTGTTGTCGTTATATGGAAGATAAAGTGATTTGTTTGACAGTTTCACAAGACGGTGCACCGATCTACAAATCGATAGTGAAATCGAACTATAATATTTACGATTCACATTACTCCCACATCCCCCATATTCACCAGATCTGCCCCAAACTGACTTCTATCTGTTCGCAGATCTCAAAAAGATGCTCAAGGTAAAGAGATTTGACTCCGATGATGAGATTTAACCTATTTTGATGGCAAAGAAAAATAGTTTCTATAAGAAAAGCATCGTTTAGAAAAACGTGGAAATTATTGTTTCGCAATGGAAGATGAATAAAGTCCAATTTTGCAAAAAACAAATGTGTTTTTATTGGGACTAGATGACCATTACATCAAAAGGATTCAGGGGGTATATAGAAATTTTTTTCGGGGGCCCAACTCGGAAAAATTTTCTCGACATTTTTTTTTAACTAAATTTTTTTTCACACGAAATTTTTTGCGGAACATTTTTTCTTTTGCAACCAAAGTTTTCCATCCTGCGAAAAATTTGTTGCGCTGATGTCTGTATATCCTTATATTGTATATGTTTTGGAAATTTCGGGGGGCCCCGCCCCCCCCCTTATTCCCCCTGAAAGGATTGCAATAATGAACTAATTGTAATCCAAACTGAAGTGGATAAGAAATAACGAGCCCACGGGCTTGGTGTAGGGATTAGCGTGCTAACCTTGTATACCAAAAGTCCCGGGTAACGGATATCGTCAGTCTTATATGGCCAGAGTTGCCGAAAAGACTGTGTGAGTATGAATGAAAAAAAAAGTGTGAGTGTTAAAAAAAAGAAATAATGTCTAATTTCCAATTATAATATCCTCTATTATATTTCTGACAGAGAATAAAAAGAATAAAAATAAAATCTGCAAATGACTTTGAGTCGGTTATTTGCAACGAGTGACAACACGCATTGTTTTTGCCTAATCGGCCCTTATGCATTTGCCTAGGGTACAACATGGGTACCCTACGGAGTACTCGGGTACTATTGATCTGACTGGGCGGCGCCGTTTTCAGACAAGGGGTTCCAACCCTCCTTCAGTCTCGTCATTTGAGGGGATTCCTTTCACACAATGTCCTTGTCCGTGAATCGCAAGAAAAGTGAAATTGTCTGCCAACCAACATTATTTTTCATTCTTTCTTTGGTGTGACATAAATGCCTTTTTGTTTAATCATCTCATTTTTACATCTAAAAGAACCCTGTAATCTTTATATTAACTTTCATTAAATTCTCATCCTTTTTTTCTTTTTTAGATCAATTAAGAAGTTATTTTTTTTTTTTTTTTATGAAAACAATTGTGAAAGCATTTGCTTGATCTTAATTCCAGACAAACAAAAAAAAAAAAAAAAAAAAACACGCACAAATGAAGAAATGTTATAAATTCATTTGGACTATTGATTTTTAAAATTCATTTGAAAACTTTTTACTACTTATACTTAATTTTGAAATTAGTAGTTGGTGATGACGTCAAGCCTTAATGCATATACATGTTTGTTCCATTTGCTTTGTAGAGCGTTGTTGTAATAATAATAATAATTATTATTATTATTAATATTGTTTAAAATGTTTGTACATGTGAAATAACTTTTCAATTGACTTTTAATTTATTCGAATAATGAATTGAAATTTGAATTATATTAGTTTAATTTCCCATTTGGTTTCGTTCATTTAGTTCAATTACAAAATACAGTATTATTATTATAAACAATAAAAGTTAAAGAGAGAAAAATGTTCAAAACTTTTTATTTGCCGACGTACTTCAGATGATATTAATTGCTGTTTGTGAACAAGTAATTAGTAAGAGATCTTAAAATTGTTTGTAACAATCTTATTTATTTTTTGTTAAAAGAATTTAATTGAATTAATGAGACAGGGATTAATTAACTTGAAATGACGATTAAAAGTTAGTAATTTTTATAGTAGGCCTATAAGAATGAATGAGCTTAAGGAATTAAACAAATTTTGTTTATTTTATGAAACAAATAGAAAAATTAGTGCTTATGCCGGGGGATGACCATTAAAAAAATATTATATCATCCCAGTCGAATATCGTCCGTAACAGTTTTGGCAATTGGATTACTTAGAAATTATAATTTAGAAATATTTGACGGAGGTATATAGCTGATATCTATATAGATATAAAGTTTTCTGGTTTCCCAATAAGCGAGCAGCTAATATTGTTTCAATTTATTTCTTTATTGATGTGCTAGGACCGACATTTCGGTCACATACAGAACCATCCTCGGAGCCAAGCCATTGTCAACATATGGCCAATTATTATATTGGCAAAAGAGATTGTATATTCAATATATTAATAACCAAATCAGAAAGTACGATATACGTACATGCTATACGTACTATGGACGCTCACTCTCTGTCCAAAGTACATATACTTTCTAATTTGGTCATTGATTTATTGTATAAACAACGTATTTTACCAATATAACGATTGGAGGATCAATATGTTGACAATGGCTTGACTCTGAGGATGGTCTTATATGTGACCGAAACTTCGGTCCTAGCACATCAATAAAGAAATAAATTGAAACAATTAATTAGCTGCTCGCTCACTCAGAAACCAGAAACCTTTACATCTAATGTAGAAATAAGAAAAAAAATTACTTCTATCTTTCGATATAGGATATCGAGGATCAAATCCTTTGTTTAACGGAGTAGCTTTTCTAAAGTGAATTTAAAAATTAAAAAAAAAAAAAATAGTTTTTTAATACACTAATCACTTTAAATTAATCTTAAAAAATTAATGAAAACATTTTCTTAAAATGTATTTTCTTTTGTTTCAGGTAAACTTTTCTTCACCCCTAATATCTTTCCATTTGTTATTGGTAAGTTTGAAGAAATAATTTTCTAAATTTCTATTTTTTTTATTTAAATTGAAATTAAAAATGTATGCTCAGTGAATTGCAATATTTACTAAAATCTCTACATTTTCCAAAACCTAAAATTATTTTTTTTACGTAAATATTCTGAAATATTTTCAGGAAATAAAAGTCGAAAATTTTGAAAATTATTTTTGAAAACATAGTTTTAAGATTTAGAAATTCCAAACGTGAAAGTTATTAATATTGCATATTCCTTACAGTGGCGTAGTGAGCTTAACTCGCGCCCGGGGCACAATACGTTTTTAGCGCCCCCTCCCCATTCGAAAACCATATAATATTATATGTAAAATATACAAAATTATTATGGGGGCGGTATAACTTGCCGAAAGCAAAATCTCTCCTAAAACAAACTAGCCGAAAATCCGGAAAGTTCCAAAATAAAATATTTTTAAATATCTGGTGTGACTGCCCCACCAGATTTTGTGTCGATCGACATATGTAGGTCTAAATATAGTTTCCGTCGATATATTAGAAGATGAAATGAAATTTATAAGCAGGGCTCGGGCCTTGAGCATGGTCTAGTGGTCGACGAGATTTTGCTTAGGGCGAGAAAATTTTCGGACATTTTTTTTTCGGCGAGTGTTTTTCGCCGACTTTTTTTTGGCGAGAATTCTTATATTATTACACTGGCACTACATTTAAAATATATTTTCCAGAAATCAATTATAATAAAAATAAAAATTATCCAGCAATTTTTTGTTTTGCGGACCATTTGGCGCTCCTTTGTGAGTGGCGCCCGGGGCATCATGACCCCCCTTGCCCCCCCCCCCCTCGCTACGCCACTGATTCCTTAATAATACCGGAAAAATTGAAATATCATATTTTATTTATTTCATTGATTTGCATTTTAAAAATTTTTAAATTTGATATGAAATTTACTTTGAAAAATTTTCGTCAGCAAAAACACTATTTTTTATTCATATTAATCACATTTTTTCACGATGAATAATTTATTAGTATTTTTTATTTAATAAGCTTTTATTTACAATATTTTTTTTTTTTTATCTTTGCAAGATTATCTTCTTGAATGAATTTACATTTTCTTTGGGATTTTTTTCTCACCTAATTTGATCGCTCTTCCCTTTATACAGTGGGTAGCCGAGGGCGGTGGGCGGCGCTCCAGGGCGGAGGGCAGGGTAGGGGCGCCAGGCACATATAATAAATAATACTTTTTATTTAATTTTTTCTCTATATTTTGATCCTTTTGTAGAACAAAAATTATTTGGATCCTTAAATCAATTAATTTTTGCTCTGTTGTTTTTTGATAGAAATCTATGCATTTTTTTATTTAAAATACAAACGTTAGGATTCACGGCCAAAGATAAATAAATATATTATCCCGTTTTATTCAAATTTTATTTTAAAAGTAGACAAAATTAAATAAAAATATTGTTTTGTTGACTAAATATGATTTTTTTTACTTTTAATATTGGCCTAATAAATTAGAAAAGCATTGAATTATTTAGTAGATTTTGTGGGTAAATTTTGGTATTATACACAGATTATATATGCTGAGCCCAGCGGCGTAACTAGCCTTTGAGGGCGGAGGGGTAAAGCTCAACTAGGGGGTTTTTTAAGTTGTAATATAATTTTAAAGAAATCTATCAATTTTTTTAGACTATCTATGGAAAGAATATGATAAAATCACGTCCCTGGGCTATATTTTAGATGCTCTAGGGCGCCTATGTCGGTATCGAGGGCGCCAAAGGCTTGAAGCCAAGCGCCCCCCTTCGCCCCCACCTAGTTACGCTACTGGCTGAGCCTTCAGATGAAGATGAAGAAATCTGAGAAATTTTTTTATATGAAAAGTTTTTTTAATCATTTTAGTAATTTGAGATTTGCATTAATAAAAAAATCTGAAATTATAATAATAATAACAAGGGATGAGGGTTCGAGGGGGGGGGGGGGGGGGGAGGTTAGTGCTCCATGGCGCCAAAATTTGTACACCCTTTATAGTTAAACTTGCCAGACAGAAACCTCTCAAGTTGAAATATATACTTCGAAACTTTCTTTCCTCTCACCTGTGTGTAATAAAAATTATAAATTAACTTGTATTAAAAATAATTTATTTTCTCGGCTTTAAATTTCTTGCATATTAATTTATTAAAGTTGCTAACTATTCGCAAAAATTTTACCCTTAGCAAAAATTTATCCAATAATTTTCTTAACTGAATATAAAATTATTTTATAATTCATTAAATTTTTTTTTTTTTTTAATTCATTTATTTAATATAAAATTTATGGAATTTGTTTTTACGATCTCTACAGTCATACCGAGGTTACCTAGTTTTATCATTGATAAAAACTTTGGTTTTGCCATCTTTCAATTATTTTATTCGAACAGGAGTTTCATAAATTAAATAAATTTAAACTTTTATCTCTGGTTGAAACATGATTTTAATTAGGTAACTTAAAACTAAAAACACTAGATGATTCAAATTATTGAAACATACCATCTGGTGTTTTTAATTTTAATTTATCTAATGAGTTTTATATTCTAAATGCTATAAAGAGAGAATGTGAGTTTGTTTGTATGTAGGGGCTAAGCTCACAATTTACTATTTTCTTCTAAACCTTGAAGGGGGGCAAATGTCCCCCTGCTTCCCCTCAAATGACGTCACATGGGGAAAGAGATTTTCTTAACGGGCTCAAAATCAAAATAACTTAGGAGAATTCACCTTATTTAAAAAAAGACTGTTTCGCTACTGTAGCCATTTAGGGGATCGACTTTATTATACAAATTTTTAAAGTACATAATATCATTGACTATCGGGGGACGTTCCACACGCTGATTGCTCAGGGCCACCAATCCATACTCTCATTGTACTATATTTATTCATAAAGACCAAAAACTACAAGTTTCTTAAAATTATTATTTTTTTCAAATTCACAGTTTATCCTTTTCTATTTTTAGCAAAATTTCCATCTTCTATGTTGAAAGCGAACGTCTAAATTTAACGTTGGATTAAATAGGATTAATCTTTAATTTATCTCAAAGAAAAAAAATTTTTTTTTTTAGTTTCCAAAAATTAATTTAACATTTTTTATATTATTTCACACGAGGAAATTTTTTTTTCTTCTATTAATTAAATCTAAAATCGAATCAATAAATGTCGAAATTGAATTTTAATAAATTGCTTGATTAGCATGCGACATCCCCTCTTTTTTTCTGCTCCCGTGATCGTTGCTAGGGGAGACATATACTTTCTGCTTTTTTTTTTATTCTTGTTTCCAAATGGGAAACTTGGACCAAAAATAGACCAGCAACTCTCACTTGGCTCGTTGAGTTGTTGTGACATTTCGGTTCATTCATCCAACGATTAACGTTTGTCTCTCTTGAGAATCTCGAATACCAAACCTCTTAATCTCACGGAATATCACTCTCGAGATATTTTAATACATGTATTTAAAAAGTTACAGTTATTTTATCTTACTTTATACATTTGGCTTTAAATTTTTGGACTCGATTTTAACTTTCTCTTACCCTATTTGAAATATATAGAGAGAGAAAGTATTGCGATCATGTCAAAAATTCGATGTCGATATCAATCATTTATAACTTTATTCTCTCTTCTTTTTCTTTTCCCGAGAAGGCTCTCAGCTTCCAATTAATTAATTCTATTCAAAATTTCAAAATAGATTTATGTATTTGTATAGGCCTATACTTAAAATACAGGCTAAACTAAATATTTTTTAAACAAACAGAATTGTTTAGTTGTTTTGTCTATATTTCAAAAAAAGCTTCCTAATTTGCATTCTAATTTATTGATAATTTAATAAAAAACTTGACGTTTTGAATTATGAAGAATTTTGACTAAAAGTAACCTTTTTTAATATTGTAAAAGAGAGCTGGAGGTTTACTAGATTTTGTTGCAGATGGAAGTGCAGAGCAAGAAATAATTTACTAGAAATTATGTCGAGGATTTTTAATGACGAGACGACTGTAATTGCAATTTATCAGTTTCGGTCAAAAAGACCATCATCATGCCTGCGAAAATTACAGAAAACGTGAGTCACTACACAGCAATACAAAAACATTAATCACATCAGTAATTTACACTTTCAAGAATATTACATTAATTCCAAGTTAATTTACAATACCTAGGAATTAATGTAATGTTCTTGAAAGTGTAAATTGCTGATGTGATTAATGTTTTTGTATTGCTGTGTACTGACTCACGTTTTCTGTAATTTTCGCAGGCCTGATGATGGTCTTTTTAGAACGAAACTGTTAAATTACAATTACAGTAGTCTTGTCATTAAAAATCCACAACATAATTTCTCGTAAATTATTTCTCGCTCTGCACCTCCATCTGCAACAAAATCTAGTAAACCTCCAGCTCTCTTTTACATTATCCTTCTCGGGCTGTTTCTACCGTCGTCTTTTTTAATAAGATTGAAACTATCAACCGTAGGCTCTATTTGAAATATTATAGATATTTTCATCAAAGATGTCCGAGGGTGTCAGGCGCTGGTGTAGTGATTTTTCTCAGGTTTGGGTTCTTTTATTGGAAATTAAATTTTTTATATAAGCTTATTATTATAAAAAAGGAGCCGATTAGCCGAGGGGATAAAGCAATTAAGCGCCCCATACACGCCGGGCTTTGGCACGCGAGTCCGGCTTGGCTCGTCTACAAACGAGCCAAATCCGCAAGTGTGTTGATTCTCACGAGCCAAGCCGGGACAGGACAGATCCGTCAGGGCCTTCAGTCCGGCTCGGCTCGGGAGCATGTGTATGGCCCCCAACGGATAGGGCTCGTGTCTCAGATAAGGAGTATATAGTGCAAACCATGGCTGACTCCTCCTTATGAAGGAAACGGGAATCCACCTCAGTATTATTCCCATGAAAGTTACTACTCAGAGAGTACAACGTATCATGTTTGACACTAAAAAGACTGAGAGATTATTTTTACAAAATCGCCATCTTGTTTTTTTTTTTACTTTCTCTTACCCTATATTTTTAATTAAAAAATATAACATATAACACTTCAAATTACTACCTTTTCTTTTATATGGAAAAAAAGAACATTAATTACAATCTATTTTATCACATTTTTTAAAAAATTCTTAATTTTCCATTTTAATTTTTTTTTTTTTTTTGCTTGCTATTATCTTGCTAATCCCCTTTTGATAAATGTTTCAATTGTTTTTAAAAATGAATGAAGCTATCTGGCCTCATGTTCAAAATAAATTATCTTCATCTTGAAAAGGAAGATTCTCTCATTTTTCTATAATATAATCCCACTTGATTAATTTTGAATTTTTCGTCGTTGATGAAAGAGAGAGTGAGAGCCCTAGAGCTTGTTTAAATCCTTATAAAACGTGATATGAACATCCTTTTTGGTAAATTATTTTTTTTTTTTCAAAAACAATAGAGAAACGATTTTCATTTTACTCGTTTCTTTAATTAACCTCTCCCTCTTTCTCTCCTCCCCTTCCTTTGATGGCTTTCCTATTTTCCAACCTAATATCCATATCAACCCCTGACCCTTTTGTGACCCTTCTGCTCTCGGACGCGAACTCCATTACGAAAAGGGATTAACTAAATTTAAAACCATCAATCGTTATTTTATGGATTTTTTTACTTACGAATAATTTAAAAAAATCTAATTTTATATATGTACTATGTGCAAATTGATTAATTTAACTACTGTGATTTTGGACACACAATCTTAGCATTTGTTCAAATTTTTTTTAAGAAACATGTTTTATAAATTATGATAAAATTAATTTAAAATAAAACTACCCTAATTTAAATAGAGATGAATAATTAATTTAGTAATTAGGCTACATAATGTATGGTGTGACTGGTCTTCTCTATATATTAACATATATAGATAAGATAATGTTTTGTAAGTCCTGACAAAATCCATTATTGGTTTTTATTATCATAATAAAATAAATAACCAAAATGCTATTATATATAATTAAAAATTGAAATAATTATTAAAGGCTCATTTGGCATTGTTCGTTGGAGGGAATAAATTTTGTCCCCTGTTCGAAATGCATTCGTCGTTGCGGGCCGATCAATAGGACCAACTGAAGTTGTCAGCATCCGTTGCGCAGCAACTTGCTCTCGGAATGAATGCACCTCCCGTGGGACAGCAGATGGGAAGCATTCTTTATTTATTCATAATAAAAGATACGAATATTTGCTAATCATATTTTGTTAATTGTAATGGTTTATTAAATATTCATTTCAAACAGAATGCTGACCCTTGTCATATTTTATTTATTATCAAAAAAATATTTAAACTCTGACAGGAGAACTTTTTCTATTTAGTAATTATCTAGCTGTCATAAATAGAACATCTTATAATAATTTAATTAATTCATGTTTTACGCTACTAAGACCGTAACTAGGAGGGAAAACCACTCCCTTTCTCTCTCAAAATCTCAAAAATAAAATTATATAGAAAGAAATGAAATAGTTTTAAATTAATTTTAGACGCTGTTCGAAATTATAAAAAAAAAATACTTATTGATTGAATAATAAAATTTTTTGTCAAGTTTGAAGGTGAAATAAAAAAATTAATTTTAGCTATTATTTGATTCTGATTTGGTCTTGATCAAGACCAACTTAATAGGATTCTTTATATTTATATGAACATCATTTCAATTATACTAATATAAAACATTTATAAAATTAATAAATACATAGATAACTTAATATGAAACAATCTAAATAGAGCTTTGAAAATAAACTTGACCAAAACCGAAACGTCATCGTATTAAGGCATAATTAAAAAATATACTTTTTTCTTCACCTTCACGTCACTCCAGATGTACTTAGTAATCATTAGGAAAGTTTTATTTTGATTTTAATATTCCAAGTATATACGCATACAATCCTTTAGTGTATAGTGTATATATGAATGAATAATATACTGAAAGAACAACAGCAAACACACCTGTGACGCTCTTCTCTTCCGGAGTAGGAGGGGGGGGAGCTCACCTCACAACTATACACATACAGCAAATTCGAATATAAATAAACGATTTAAATAAATATTACAAATGGCGCCCAAAGTTTTAAATGTTTTTAAATATCTTGATTTTTAAAAAATTAACAAAAAGAAATGTTAGTTTTCTATAAATTTATTATTTATAAAAATCTGTATTTTAAATTTCGCAAACAAAATTCTGAGATGTGAGAAAATGTATTGATATTTTAAAATCTGAATGTTGTATAAAATACAATATAAGAAGTAAATTAAAAAAAATATTGTATATAAACATAGGCTAATATACATAAGCTTCTATTGTATAAAAAATTGTTCAAAATTACTTTATCACTAAACCAATTTTCTCTTTCCATGTCAATTTTTTTTCTTGATAATTAAATATAATATTGTAAAATGTGTGAGCGATATATCATCATGATGACATTTTTCGAATGAATACAGAGCGGGTTGTTTTTAGACAGGGCGCTTTTCTCTCTATACATCCCTCAATCAAGTAGAGGAAATAAGTAGTTACATGTTGTAGAAGAGAGGGAGGAATTCGTTTTAATTTTCTAAAGGAAAAAAAGAGCTGTCCTGGGAGGCGTTAGGGTGGATGGCTGAGTTGGATGGTTAGATCCCCCCAAGGAAATTGTCAAATTTCGATCTCCTTTGCTCAAACAAATTATACACGCCTGGAGAACTTCAAATATGGCAACAACATATTGATTCCCCCTTCTTCTTAAAGAGCTAATCTTCGATATACCAAGATTGGTATATTGCCTTCTAAAATGGATTAAGTTAATCCCGCATGCTTCGTAACTCATTCTATTTACAAGAGTTCAACCCCTCAGGATAAAATCATGAACTTAAACTATTTCTCAAGGTAATTTTAGGATTCTCACAAATTACTTTATAAAATAAACAGGAATTTCTCTTGAATTATAGGAATCCTATATACACAATTAATCAATAATTTAAATAGAAATTAATGAGCAGAGGTAGCCAAAAATAAATCTCTGAATTGCTCTCATTCAATCATTCGGAAAAGTTTTGTCCCTTTATTAGGAACCATCATCTGTCCATTAATTGAATATTATTTTCTCAGAGTTAATCATATGAACAATGTACAATTTACATCAATTTATATATTGGTGGTTTTGTTAATGAGTGAGATAGGCTTACATCTAATTTATATATTGTCATATTAAAAAAAAAAAAAAATATCTCATTTATGAACAATGTTCATCCTCATATATATAAATTAATTGTAGGCAAAATTATTTAATATATGTGATGTTTCACTAACAAGTAAATTATAAAAGAAAGAAATATTTAAATTTATAACTCGATATATTTCGGGCTATTAACCCATTTTCAGGAGTACATATGAGTACATAAGAGTCATATGTACTCCTGAAGATGGGTTAATAGCCCGAAATATATCGAGTTATAAATTTAAATATTTCTTTCTTTTATAACTTACTTGTTAGTGAAACCTCACATATATTAAATAATTTTACTTATAAATATGTTTCACGTAAAACCTACACCACTTTCCCTCCAAACTATAATTGTAGGCAACTAATATTCAATTAATGGACTGATGATGGTTCCTAATACAAGGACGAAACATGATTGAATGAACATTCAAGGATTTATTTTTGACTGCCTCTGCTAATTTATTTCTATTAATACCCATCCACACTTGTAAATCAATAGTTTTATTAAAATGTTTTAGAAAGCCTTTAAAAAATGAATTTTTTTAAAATGAAATTCACTTATTAACAGATCTCCAACTCTCATTGTAAACTTACAAGTCCAATTAGTTTGAATAAATATGTTTGAATAATGAATATCTTAATTTAAGTTATAGTATTGGAAATTGCAAGAGATGCAGAGTCTTGACGGCATCTTAGGCCATTATAGACTTTAATGCTTAAATTATTATTATGATATAGGCCTATACAATATATTGGGGTCCAGGCATACCATTTGATATTTAAATAGATTTATCAGACTGCCTGGTATCCGACTTTACTCTCCTTGCCTTTTAGATTATCAGCATTGTCAACAACTCTAACCTCTCGGCCACGGTTGGGGTTCTGAAAATTGAGAAAAGAAATGATAATATTTTTATAAAATAATTTTTCCCACAACTTTTATTTATTTTTAATTAAATTTTGAAACGTCAGTTAGTAGATAAAACACTCCACAAATTATCTGTATTTATATTTATAAATAAAGTGAAAATATATGTCAAATGTCAGAAATTGCTGATGACAAAAAAAAAGACTGATAAAGATCTTCTTCTCTTCTGACTTCAGTACAAAAATATCAATACAATATATCTTTATTACGTATGGAAGAAACAAATTTTCTCACTTATTCACCATATAAAATCTTAACCTGAAATCAAATTTATAATATAATAAAGTATAATGGTTTGATAATTTTATAAAATACTAATAATGATGAAGATGTCCTCAATTACTATTTAAAATATAAACGGTTATATGCACTCTTATAAATTATCTGTCATCCTATCTACACGTATCTCCATGGGCGAAGCTAGTGAATTTGGCTGGGGGAGGGCGGGGGGGGGGGGGCATTGGACCAGCCATCCTCCTGGAAGACCCCATATTGTCTCAATTTTTCTTGGGGCGGGGAGTCTTCTGGGGGAGGGGGCACGGGCCTTCTGGGGGCCTGTCTCCCCCCCCCCCCAGGATCTCCCTAGTTACGTACATGTCTATCTCTTAAAAAAATATATAATATGCATCTAAAACATTATCATTACTATATATAAAGCGCTAGCCACTCATTCCGTTGTATGTGCCTGTTCTCTCGCTAATTGGTCATAGTGATAGGAAGTGAAGCCCACCGGAGGCGTGCTTTGCCACTTGTTTTTTAATAATTAAATATAGTATTTTTTTAAAGAATTATTTATTATTCAATTTTTTTTTTCATGCACAAGAGAGTACGTCAATATATTATTTTATTTAAAAAAAAATAAATAAATACTGGTAAATTTTAGAAATTCATTATTTTTTTAGATATGACTAAACTAAATAGAAAAATTATAATAAGACAAGGATTCCTTTTCTTTTATTCCCCATTAAAAAATATTAAAAAAAAACCTCCAACTCTTTCAAACAAAAGCTCTATCTAGTTAAAACATTTTCTCTTGGATAAATTATTTTCCAAACCTTTCGTCTTCTAAATTTGTATGATCATATATAAATGTGAGAACTCATGATATTAATTAATTTAATAAATCTATATTACATGAAAGAGATTAAAGATCTCATTAATTAAGAAAAGATTTTATCTAAACATCGAAGCGAAAGATGGTGCCTCTCTCTCTCCCTGAACGAAAACGAATGGCAAGAGTGAGAGTGCGAGCTGGTCTGAATCTGATCTGTGAGATGGAGAGTTCAAAATATGAATGGGTTTGTGAGTTTTGCGATGCGTGACCGTCATTTTTGCTCCTCCTTCGGGGCTTTCGTGTAGAAAGAAAGTCACTCCGGTCCGAATCCAATCACCACACGCTTGCTTCACCGGAAATGACTTATTATGGCCAGGGCCGATGGACATTCGGATCTCTTCCTTCTTGCAAATTATATTCTCATATTTTTAATAATCAATTCTTTCGTTTATTTCTGAAAAAACTGGCCAGGAATTTGTTTTTATTCTCGATTTTGATTTTCTAATTAAATTACTTACTTTAAATCAGGTTAAATAGCTCAGTTTCTTTAAATTTATGGCTTAATTCGTTATCCTCGACCTGTCTTAACTGAAACTGCAGGAAAGAACTTTCAGAATATAAGCTGTTAATTTACCTTTTACTATAAATATCTTTAAAAATTGCTAAAAATCGGGATAGGTTGCCCGTGATATTGAAAGCTCACCGAAAAGCCATCGTATTTAAAATAAATTTGTTCAAATGGCCTCAATAACTGAAATGACTTAGAAAATAAAAATTAGATATTTTGAAATTATCAAGAAGAGGTCAGTCAAAGAAATCAAATTATATTTTTTATGCTGTCGAGAAACGTTGATTGTTGAAACATACCTTCTCGTCTCAAAAATTTTAAAATTAATCTTGCTCTTTGAAGGCTGAATTAATGATTTATTCATTTGTTGGTAATAAAGTTGAAAAAAAATTATTTTAATCTAGTATTTTGGGTGCATAAATTTATTTTGCTTGGCACTATCATAAAACTTCTTAACGCCATTGCACTAGGCATCCCTATATGATGTAAACATTAGGCATTATTGGCCCTATGTAAAACAATGGTGAATTGTCTACATCACACAGACCCGTGTGCATGTGTCGTTTTGGATGCCTAACTCAATGGCGTTAACAAGTTGAATTATTTTGTTATTTTTCACGTTTTTATACCTCAAGAAAGCCACCTTTTTTAAATCATTCACTGCTTCCCAAATTAAATTATTGTTTCTAATTTTAATAGAGTTTATAAAATTGCAGGGGGAATGTTCATTTTGAGGCAACTTAATTGACTGACCTCCGTAAATGGTTGCCTACTCGTAGGGTTCTAAAGCCAGGTAGACCTCTGGGTGGGACTTATTATTGTCCCTCAGTGTACCTAAATTAAATGACAAATTCAATAATAAATTGCTTCTATGAATTCTTCCTATTATACAAATATTACTAGCAGATCCTGACATAATTATGGAGATGGTGATACAATATTTATAAATTGTTGCATTTTTACTTTGACTTTTTCCTATTCATAAACAGAATGAATGCCACCTGTCCTAGAGACATTCTTGGTTTTGTTAAAGACATTTTATTTTCCAAGGCTATTTGAAGTTATTCCTCTTACTGGGAATCACTCACCCCATTAAAATTGCTCACTGATATAAGACTAAAAAGGAAAAGGAACTTTATATCTTTAAATAAATAGATATTAAATATTTTAGCAACTTTTATTTAATATTGTTATCATAAATAAACTAAGGAATAACCCTTTTTCTCGGAATTTTAAAATTGCATTAATTGCATTTTTACGCATTTAGCGACGCGATTTCTACTCAAAGAATGACCATAAATATATTCATTCGTTCCATCAAAATGCTGGTTTATTTCCCCCATTCTTTCGTTCTACTTATTTTTTTCCTCAATTTTAAGTCTTTTTTTTTTAAGAGAAACTAAAGAAAGTTTAACCAATTTTTTAAGATCTAAATTAGTTGAAAATTATTGTCTATTTTATTTAAATTTGAATAAACTCCCCTTTGACTTTCTACTTGACTACATTTACAAACAAATACTAATATTGGTGTATTTATTTTTTCCTGCTCTTTATAAATGGTGTATTCAATTATTTTTCTTTTTATAAAAAGTAAATTAAGATCAAAAGGCGATATTATTTACAAAAAGAAGGAAAAGATAAAAAAAAAGAATAAACAAAATGGAACATGAAATTCATCAGACTTGATATTATCCGAAAAATTATTTTTTTTTTAATTAGTTTTTTGTTTTTTCATATCCATTCTATTATTCAGATTAAAAGATTGAAAATCTTTACATTACTTATGCCCAATCGCACCGCACAATTTAAGTATGACTTAAAATTAAGTATCAACAACCTGGCAACGTTGTAAATTTTAGTGATATTCTGGTGATTTATTTTTAATTTAATAATTTTTTCTTTTTAATAATCATAAACTAAATTAAATACATATTGTTTATAAATATTAATTTCAGAAAAATGAGAAAATCAGAAACAAAATATTAATTTTCATGATTTTTGATTAATTAATAGAAATTTTATATATAGGCTACTATATATAAATATTAATAACGATATGTCACTCTATAACAGTGTTTTTCAATCTGTGGGTCGGGACCCCTAGGGGGTGGCGAAGCCCTACACTGGAGGGTAGGCGGCAAAAGGAAAAAGGCAAAGTTCTACACGATAATAAAAACATAATTTCATGGAGAAGGGAAATAGTTACCAAAATAGAGAAAATCATATAACTTACATAGTCTTTTGATTTACAAACTTTTTGTCGGTCTATGAACAAAGAGAATCGCCAGAATTTTTCAACCTGTAAATTCAAAAAGATTGAAAAACACAGCTCTACTAATATAAGACTGGAAAATTTCGTTTCAAAATTCCAACGGGAAGTTGGTCAGAGCGTGACAGACGGATGGACCGACAGGCCCTCTAATATAATATAGATCATCCTCGAAAATATAGTTCATATTGTTCATGTTTTTTATAAGAAAAATCTAAATCGAATTCAAAAAATGTATTATTAGTAGTTAATTAATATTATATTATTAATATTGTTTTTTAAGTTAAGTCATTGCTAAGCCCCCGAAATCGAGGGCTTAAATATTTGGGGGTTAAGTATGAAATTTAACAAACTTTCATTGTCATCCGTTGCTAACCACGTTCGTTGCTAAGATAACACGTTCTCTGATTGAAAATAAAATCATGTTTCAAGACCCAAATGGCGTGAATAAAGATGCCAGGACCCCCCAATATATATTTATTAATAAATAACAGTATCGTTTAAGTCTTATAATATTAAAT
The DNA here is from genome assembly GCA_023213315.1 of Euborellia annulipes. Classification (NCBI taxonomy): domain Eukaryota; kingdom Metazoa; phylum Arthropoda; class Insecta; order Dermaptera; family Anisolabididae; genus Euborellia; species Euborellia annulipes. The sequence continues at coordinate 6,763 of JAKCPI010007060.1, read as the reverse complement.
CACAAATAAATCAGCAGAATATCACTAAAATTTACAACGTTGCCATGTTGCTGATACTTTATTTTAAGTTATACTTAAATTGTGCGGTGCGATTGGACATTAGTGACATACTGTAAAATAATCGGGGTCTTTTTGGTACATGGAAATTGCGGAAATTTTTTTTATACTGTAGATCAGCGTTTTCCAAACTGGTGAGGCGCGCCTCCCTAGGGAGGCGCGGACTAGTCTAAGGGGAGGCGCGAATATTGGCCACCAAGATCAATTTCCCAAATGATTGCTACGTGTAGTTTTATAAATAAAATGTGAGTGTTTAAAAAAAAAAAAAAAAAAAAAAAGATTGGATAAGGGGTTGCAAAATTAAAAAAAATATTTTTTTAATTTATTTTAGCTAAATTGAAGCCAAATAAATAGAAAACATTCAAAAAATAGCGTTGATTATTATTTTGATTAGGGGGGGGGTGGATGAAGGGTTGATTATTTAAGAAAGGCCTTGGAATATTCCAAATCACTTGTTGACATTTTTTTTCCAGCTCTAAATATAGTTAGATTAGAGAAAAAGGTATTTTTTACTTTTAATAAAAAGGGAATTGTTATTTTCATCTGTTTTATTCCAAAACAAAGAGAGAGACGAATCTCTCGTTCAGTCGAGTCGAGTGCGTTGCCGGGCTGCAGGCGCCGACCTCGTGTCTTTTTCAGTTGTGTTTTAAGTGAATCAAAGTGAATAATTAATATAGTGTAACCCACCCTGACCACTCTGTCAGCCAACACACCCTCTTGAGTGTCTTATTAAAGGTAATTATTATACATTTTATCGTTGAAAAAAAAATGATAGAAACAAATAATTTGACTGCGAAAAACGATTCTTTTGAATATGAAATTAAATATTTTGCATTTCACTAAGGGTAGAGGGAGAATGTAAGTTGTTGAAAGGGGGGGGGGGAGTGTAGGTGTCATTGAAAAAAAATTGGTTTTTTATTTTTTATTTATTTATTTATTTATTTTTTACTTTTTTTTTAAAAACACTTTCTCATTCATTCTCACACTTAATATACTTTTACACAGGGGTGGATTAAGGGTTGAAAATTAAAATAAAATAAAAATTAAAATAATTATTTATAAATGTATTCAAATTATTTTGAGAGTAATTTCGCGGTGAAGGCTAGCATTTCCTTAAAGGGGCGGGGGGGGGGGGGAGGGGTATGAAGGCATTAGCCGGGGGGTTAATGCCCCATCCCCTATAATGCACAAAGATATTAATGTTTTTTAATACTTTTACTAAAAAATAAGTGCATTCCGTTTGAGTTAAAATTTATATTCAATATTTAGCAAATAGCATATAGTAGGGTAGAAACATTTTAATGTCATTTTAAAATTTCTTATTAGTGGGGCGGAATTAATTTTTGAAGATTTCGAAACTCTCATAAACAGACAATAATAACACTGGAATAATAACTTAGGAACCCATCGAATCCCTTGCAGAATTTTCATTAGTTAGAAAAGTAAGATATGATTAGTCCACTTCAAATTTTACTGGGCTGAGTTACCGCAACTTTTTGTATATAGAACTAATCTCAATTAGGATTTGAATTTTTACTTTCTCTTACCTATATGTATAAGTTAATATACATATATATAGAGAGAAAGTATTGGATTCATGTCAAAAATTCGATATCGAGATTTTGATGGATATACACGTTTTGAGGTCCCTTGAATCCAAAGAGTGGTTTTCGCGATATTGTCTGTCTGTGTGTCTGTTTGGGTTCAATTTAAAGCATGAAGGATTTGAGCTAGGAGGTTGAAATTTTATATTTAAGTTAGGCACCCCCTAGGGCGTGAAAATAAGATTTGAGAAAAATATTTTTCTTCAGGAATGAAAGTTAGAAAAATCTTTAAAAATATATTTTAACAGCTGACGTTTCGGCTTTGTTCAAAGCCATTCTCAGAGCTGTCAGTGGTCATCCTAGGATGACTTTGACTAAGGCCGAAACTTCAGCTATTAAAATATATTTAAAAAAAAAAAAAATTCTGGCTTCGTTTTTTCTAATTTTCATTTCTGATATTATACGAATTCCACCAGCCATAAAATACCCTTATGCCAGCGTTTTCTAAACTGTGAGGCGCGGGGGAGGCCCTAGGGAGACCAAGAGCGGATACAAGGGGGGGGGGGTAAAGGGGGTAATTATCCCCCCCCGAGATTTGAAAAAAATAGGTATTTTTCGAAAAAACAAATTTTGAACGTAAAATTTAAAAAATCAATACAAAAAATTAGATTAATATTTACATCCTCACGAAAATACCAGGTTCCGCAAAAGAATGAAATTTCCCGTGACCGGCACATAAAAAAATTTTTGGCTCCGCGGGCGGAAAAAAATTTTGGCTCTCTAAAAAAAAGGTAAAACATTTTAACGGGCGGGAAAAATTTTTGGTTCCGCAAACGGAGCATGAAAAAAATTTCTGGTTCCGCGAACGGATAATGAAAAAAATTTTTGGTTCCGTGGGCGAAAAAAATTTTGGTTCTCTAAAAAAAAAAAGGTAAAATAAATTTTTGGTTCCGCGAACGGCACATGAAAAAATTTTAGGTTCCGCAAAATCAAAATTTTGGTCCCGCGAAAAACAAAATTTTTGAGAACAGGCCCCCCCCCGGAAAAATTTCTATATACGCCCCTGGTGCTGTGCGACGAGTCACACAGATTACCCCCCCCCCCCCAAGAAACACCTCTGGATCCGCCCTTGAGGGAGACGCGGACTAGTCTAAGGGGAGGAGCGAATATTAGCCCCCAGGATCAATTTTCCAAATGATTGCTAGTTTTAATATAAATAAGAATTAATAAAAAAATATTTTTATATATATTTATATTTTTTAGCATTAAAAATTTTTTGTTTTTTTATTATTTTATATAATGGGGGGAGGGGGGGAGGAGTCATAAGATTAATTATTATTAAGGGAGGCGTGGTAACATAAAGTTTGGAAACCACTGCTGTAGATCGTCCCGTGAAACATTATTAAAGAGTTTTGCAATCAAAAGAACCCCCCGAATTCAACATTTGTTCCAAAAAACAGGTGATTTCACATTAATATATAAATATTAAAGTTATACTTCCATTAATGATTCTATATATATATAATTCACTAATGTCCGTCTGTCTGTCTGTCACGCTCTATTTAGGTAACTTCCCTTTAGAATTTTGAAATGAAGCCCCCCTGTCTAGATGCAAAGGCGGGCGCCACGGGTTCCCATAAATAAGAAAAAGGGAGGGTCCGCCGCAGTTAATTAAAATTGATTTATCTGGACAACTCTTAGTCATATCCCGAGACGCCGCCAGCCAGGGCCTAGCGTGGCAGGGTTGCCTCCGGCAACCCTACCTCAGCTAGTATTAATAAAATTCTTATGAAAAAATATAGGGTTCAATAAGAGTGAAGAGGTTGGGAATCGCTGCTCAATTTTATTTAAAGCAAGAAATTATTTGAATTTTTTTTTTATAATTTCATCAATTATAAAATTAGTTTGTTGTTTACAGGAAAAAAACGATTATCCTGGGATTAAAATTCGTTCAGATATTACTTGAAAAAAAAAAAAAGTATTGGAAAATTTTTTTAATTAAAAAAGTGGGATCGTGATCGAATAATGTAGAGTCCAGATAATATAATTTTTACTTCTTCTTCTTCTTTCTTAACCTTATTCCCGCAGTGCGGGGTCGGCGGAATAGGTTTTTTGCAACCGAAAGAAATAGAAAAAAATATAGAGGGAAGGGACAGACATATAAAGAACTGCCAGTCCCAGCTCGGGTAGCTCGTGATCGCCATTCACATACCCAAAAGATATGGGCCCCTGAGCAATGATAATATAATAGAGTCATTCCACGTCAAATCGATACACTTTTTAACCTCACCATCTCAGATTTCTATGAAATTTGGGTCATAGGTAGAGTCAATAGAGACCAAGAAAAAGCCCCAATTTCAACTTAATATCTCAACTCGTATAAAAGATATGGCGCGTTAAAGTTGTCAAAAATGGCAAAAAATCGACCTAACCACATCTATTTAAATTGCTCTAAAATCTCTTAGAGATGAGATAGAGAGAAGAATGAGGTGTCATTTTACAGCTTTTTAGACACCCTTTCCAATGATATACAACACACCTGGGGCGGTAATAAAAAAATTTTTTTTTAATTTCAAAATCAAAAATTTGAAGTAATTTTTCTCAAAAAAGTACCCCTTCGAAAATTTTGAAAAAATTCTAAAATAATCCTTGTTTAAAGGATTAAAGATAAAAACTAAGTTTCATCATGGGATCATAATGGGTTCATATAGAAAAATTAATTAAAAAAACCCTTTCTTTAGATTTTTGCCATAAAAGTGCAAAAATATAATTTTTTTTCAAAAAGTACCCGTTCAAAAATTTTGAAAAAATTCTAAAATGGTCCTTGCTTAAAGGGTAAAAGATAATATAAGCCTCATCGAGGGATCATGATGGGATCATAGAGAAAAATTAATTAAAACAACCCTTGAGTTCGATTTTTGTCATAAGTGGGAAACATTACACAGGCTAACAGTGATTTTGGTACCGGGGGTATTTTGAGCTGATCTCCGAGTATATGCGACGTCCTTTTTCCAAAAATGCCGTCAGTTTTGCTCGAATAGCTCTAGTTTTAGAGATATAGAGAATATAACGTTTTAATTGAAATTCTGCTCTAAAGCGGCTCTCATTTTGAGTTTTCTAGATTTTTTTATGATGTTTTCTCTTAAAAATATACAGGTAGCTAAGATACATAGAAATCTAAAGATTCAGCCCCATTGGAGGTGATTTAGTGGCGCAAAACACGGCTAAAAGTTTTAAAAAATACAATTTTTCCAGTTTTTCTTAACTTTGGACAACCCTACAATTTTTTTAACATCCCTGAATGCAAAAATCGTATATGTACGTTATTCTGTAATTCTTTAGCTTTCCAGAAATCATTCATTCGTGCAAATCGGTTAATTATTAACGAAATTATAAACAAAATAGTTAATCTAACAAATAAAAGAAAATTTTATGATAAAGATGGTGTTTTGCTTAAAAGTCCTTGGGTATAGTGATAGAGCTGACATAACTATTTTGTTTATAATTTCGTTAATAATTAACCGATTTGCACGAATGAATGATTTCTGGAAAGCTAAAGAATTACAGAATAACGTACATATACAATTTTTGCATTCAGGGATGTTAAAAAAATTGTAGGGTTGTCCAAAGTTAAGAAAAACTGGAAAATTTGTATTTTTTAAAACTTTTAGCCGTGTTTTGCGCCACTAAATCACCTCCAATGGGGCGGAATCTTTGGATTTCTATGTATCTTAGCTACCTGTATATTTTTAAGAGAAAACAGCATAAAAAAATCTAGAAAACTCAAAATGAGAGCCACTTTAGAGCAGAATTTCTATTAAAACGTTATATTCTCTATATCTCTAAAACTAGAGCTATTCGAGCAAAACTGACGGCATTTTTGGAAAAAGGACGTCGCATATACTCGGAGATCAGCTCAAAATATCCCCGGTACCAAAATCACTGTTAGCCTGTGTAATGTTTCCCACTTATGACAAAAATCGAACTCAAGGGTTGTTTTAATTAATTTTTCTCTATGATCCCATCATGATCCCTCGATGAGGCTTATATTATCTTTTACCCTTTAAGCAAGGACCATTTTAGAATTTTTTCAAAAATTTTTGAACGGGTACTTTTTGAAAAAAAATTATATTTTTGCACTTTTATGGCAAAAATCTAAAGAAAGGGTTTTTTTAATTAATTTTTCTATATGAACCCATTATGATCCCATGATGAAACTTAGTTTTATCATTAATCCTTTAAACAAGGATTATTTTAGAATTTTTTCAAAATTTTCGAAGGGGTACTTTTTTGAGAAAAATTACTTCAAATTTTTGATTTTGAAATTAAAAAAAAAATTTTTATTACCGCCCCAGGTGTGTTGTATATCATTGGAAAGGGTGTCTAAAAAGCTGTAAAATGACACCTCATTCTTCTCTCTATCTCATCTCTAAGAGATTTTAGAGCAATTTAAATAGATGTGGTTAGGTCGATTTTTTGCCATTTTTGACAACTTTAACGCGCCATATCTTTTAAACGAGTTGAGATATCAAGTTGAAATTGGGGCTCTTTCTTGGTCTCTATTGACTCTACCTATGACCCAAATTTCATAGAAATCTGAGATGGTGAGGTTAAAAAGTGTATCGATTTGACGTGGAATGACTCAATAATAACAGAGCTTAGTAAGCGACCCATGCAGCTAGTAAATATTTTCATTTATTTTCCAACTCTAATATATAGAATAAAAATGCATGTTAGAATTTCAAAGAAGCCAAGCTATTAATTTGCAACTATTATGTCACCGATTATCTCAGGTCAAGCATATAATCAAGATTGACACATACTGTGGAAAAAAACTGAGCTTGTTTTCTTTGATCTTATAAGATCATTTTCTCAAAGATTCCTTCATTTGTATCTAAGGAAGAGGAAAAAAATATATAGATATCTATATATATATTATATATATATATCTATATAATTTCTTAACTTGCTCTAATTGAAACACTCTTTCATCTGGACTCATTTTCAAGTATCATATTCACTTTAAAAAAATTAGAACTTTTAAATTCTATTTTTAGGTCATTATAAACTATATCAGTTTATTTAATCAGAATAATTCAAAACCGTGTTAATCTATTTAATTTTTTTTTTTTTCCAAAAAATTATCCCAATGATTTAAATAC
>JAKCPI010007059.1:0-13929 GCA_023213315.1 Euborellia annulipes | reverse complement strand
CAAACCCAACCGGTCTCAAGCCGTAGCCATCTACTTACATCCGGTGAAATTACATTATTTTCTATCTCTAACTCCTCCTCCATGGAATTGGATTGAGAGATTCACCCATATGCGAGTGTGATGGAGTATCATATCACATTCTTATCGTGTGCCCATTATAGGTACATCATTGATGATTTTTACGCTCTTCAGAAAGTGGATTTACCTTCGACCTTTACCTTCTTGCATTCGGTGAAGTTACATTATTTCCTATCTCTAACTCCTCTTTCATGCCATTGGATTGAAAGATTCACCCATATGCGAGTGATGGGGTATCATATGGGGATAATCCTACATGTGCCCATTATAGGGACATCATTGATGATTTTTACGCTCTTCAGAAAGTGGATTTGCCTACGAGGTTATCTTTGCTATTAGTTGAGACCAACAAAAATACGGAACTGTCAAAGACAATAATTAGACACATATTAAGAATTTTTAATAAGTGGAGGAAATAATCTGTAGTATAATGTCACCTTTTCTGGCCAAATGGATAAATTTCCCCAGGCCAAAAATTTAGAAAAAACCTCCGTTCATTTCTAGCTAATGAACTAATCCTTATTTCTTGTTTATTTTCTCATAATAACACAACAAAATAGATACTTGTCTACTCCTTTAAATGCCAATTCCAGATTCAATTAGTAAAAAGAAACACTCAACAATAAATTTAAAATTTTAGTAATAAAAAAAATGATGTATCCATAAGATAGCTTTGGAAGGAATAAAATAAAATAATCAGTTGCTGTAAACGACAATGTTGCAATCTCTATTAATGAGAAATGCACATGCGATTTCCGCTTGGCTCCTCTCCAAGCGCGTTGGACCCGTCCAACACCTTCCATCTTGTTCAAAAAAAGAAAAAAGAAAAAAACGTCAGATTATCTTTCCTTTAAACGATTTCGCCTTTCAATGAATGCCTTTTTAAAATGATCGAGTCATTCTACGCCATTTTGGGTAAAAAAAAATTCAATTGTTAAAATTCGTATATTCTTTTATCACAGTGATAAAGACAAGAATATATAAAATATTTCTATCGATTTCTATGTAAATTTATTTCTTTAAATTTTAAACATTGAGCTATATTGTTGAATTGAGGTTAGATTTCAATATATTTTCTTTGTTTTATGGTAAAGGATAAAAATAAAAAAAAAAATTACTATAGATGTATTTTAGAAGAAAGAAGAAAAAAACTGCTTCTTCCCAACCACCCGTCCCACACCTCTCGGCTTTCTCGGGTTAACCAAGTCGGATTCATCCCCAATTAGGGCACTTCCAATAGAGCCCTTTGTGCCTGTGGGGTGAGATCTCTGTTTCAATGGGGAGACTTGAATTATTTGCGGCAAGCTGGACTTGAAACCCGAGTTGTGTTGCAACTTCATATCCACTTGCCTGCTCTATTATTGGTCCTATTTTGTGTAAAAACTATTTAAATTTTGACTGAAAAATTGTTGAATAAATAAATGTAAATTCAATTTGGGATTCCCTGAGTCCAAAAAAGTGGGTCCCGCAAATTGGTATTTGTCTGGACATTTTTAAACATGAAGGAAATAATCTAGGAGGTTGAAATTTTATATTTAAGTTAGGCACCCCCCCCGAACTTGTGAAAATAAGCTTTTAAACAAAATCGGCCAAAAAGTACTAGTACTTTACTGATGTACTTTTTCAATTTTTTTTTGATTTTACCCTCAAAATTCGCTACCAACGATTTTGATTAATATCAAACAAAACTGTGAATGTTATTTATTGGCGAGGCCAAACATCCCATGGCCCCCGGAAATCAAACCCAGGATCTCCAGCCTTTTTGATTAAAATTCAAAAATCAATTATTTTTTAGATGCTCTTTAAAATATATATTCTTATTTTGCCAGTGAGATCGTTTGAAGCAGACTTTACTCTTGTACTTCATAGGAAAGATTTCAGATTTTTCAAATTCACTTTTCGGCTCTTCCTTCGATAGAGACAATGTTAAATCCCTATGGGGATTTGCATGTTTATTTCGATTCAAAAGGGAGTCCCTTTTGGAACTTTTAACACATTTTAAACAAATTTTTTTCCAATTCTTATGAAATGTTGCATTTATTTAGGATACTCTATTGTGTATGAAATATCCAAATATGAGATCACGACTAATAGAACTAGTTAATTTCATTCTTCCTTTGTCCCCATGACCTCCCGTGAATGGAACAAGCTCCCTGCGTCTATCTTCCCCAAAACCTACAATCTTCAGACTTTCAAGTCTAACCTCAACAGGCATCTTCTCAGTTCCCGCAGTTGAGTTCCCCTTTTATGCTTCTCCTTTTGTTTTTATTTTCTTCCTGGCTGCATGTGACTACTGGTCATTATAGGTCTTCGAACCTTTTATTCACCCATTCCAAAAAAAAAAAGCAATCTTCTTTTGAGTTTTTCAAGCAGTCAACATTTAAAATACACAGAGCCTAAGGAAATTTTGAATTAATTGACTTTTTTACTTTTTACTTAAGAAACGTAATCTCTTTTTTTGTCAAAAATATGAAATTATTTAATACAGAAACGATTTCAACAAATCTTAAAACTAGTCAAAATAATTTCTCTTTTCGATAAATTCATATTTTAATAAATTTATTTTTTTTCTACCCTTTTCTAATATCATAAATAACGGGAAATCCTTTACTATTACATAAATATACTTGTTAAAATTACTTCGTTAAAAAAAAAATAGTCATTGACGCATATGATCCCGAAATATGCCATTCTGAATTAAGTTTATATCCTGATTCATGCATTAGAAAATAGCTATCGTGTAGAAAATTGCGCTTTTTAAAATTTTATTTATATTTTTCCATTAAATAATTTATCAGTACTCCGGTATATAAAAATATTTTTTCTTTTAATTGGCAAAAATAAAAAATACAATTTATCTCTTAAAATAAGTTACTTTCTATAACTTAGTTTTTTTTTTTAGAAGTTTGAATAATATAAATGCTGTTACTACTTCTTAACATCTATTTATTGACTAACTTGTGCCGGGATGCCTCAATTAAATTTTAACTTATGGATATCAACAAAATTTTATTTCTAACATATGAGTGAATCACCGGGCTCACAAATCATGATTTTTTACTTTCTCTTGGAATTGCGATCATGTCAAAAATTTGATGTCGAGATTTTATTGAATATACATGTTTTGAAGTCCCCTGAGTCCAAAAAAGTAGGTCCCGCAAATTGGTCTGTGTGTGTGTGTGTGCTGGACATTTTTAACCATGAAAGAAATGAACTAGGAGGTTGAAATTTTATATTTAAGTTAGGCACCCCTTGAATTCGTGAAAATAAGCTTTTAAACAAAATCTGCCAAAAAGTACTAGTACTTTACTGAAGTACTTTTTCAGTTTTTTTTTTTTTTTTATATATAAAAATATTTTCTCAAAAGACGCTTCAACGATTTTGTTAAAAATTCATAAATCAACGATTTTTTAGATTCTTTTTAAAAAGTATACCAGTGAAATCTTTCGTGGATTGAAGTACACTTTACTAATGTACTTTTTCAGTTTTTTACGATTTTCTCAAAATTAGCTGCAACGATTTTGTTAAAAATTCATAAATCAACTATTTTTTAGATGCTCTTTAAAAAGTATATCAGTGAAATTTTTTGTGGAAATCGTTTGAAGTACACTTTACTAATGTACTTTTTCATTTTTTCGATTTTCTCAAAATTCACTGCAACGAATTTGAATAAAAATTATAAATCAACTATTTTTTTCGATGCTCTTTAAAAAGTATATCAGTAAAATTGTTCGTGCAAATTATTTGAAGTACACTTTACTGATTTGGAAACATTCGTAGCTTAGCGCCATCTATGAATCGCGTGGTCAAGTTTGAAACTAAGGTGCTAAGGAAAACTAAATATATCTCGACACAAAAAATCAGGTGTGTACTGTGCGCCAGTCACACCAGATTTTTGTCAACCTTTTAATGAGATAAAAACAGTCTTTATTTCCCAATGTGCTGACATATATTTATTTTCTCTTAAATAACCAGATTGTGTATTTGTTGATTCGTTCTGCTAATTCATCATAAATATATTCAACTCTTCATTCAATTCATCTTTTTTTTAAGCATTGTGCGTCTGTGAAAATTTCAATTGGTGTACAGGAAATAAAAAAAGAAAAGTATGTCTTATTTAGGCATGTTTTATAAAGTTGATTGTATGAATCACAGTAATATATTACAATAAATACAAACACGGAATAAAAAAAAATCAACGTTAGATATCTCTTTTGTTGGTGTCGTTTTAAATAAAGGTCACCGTAATCTTGATATATTATTATTGAAATAAATGTTTATTCACTTAATGTTGATTCTTTGATTGAATTAGTATATATGGGATTGTCGATTGAGATGCTAAAAAACGAACAAAGGGTTAATTTGGACTTTTACGCCTGCATATTTCGTAATAGGCAACACTTCACGCCTCCTTATCGGTTCAGCATTCTTTCTCTATAATATTTAGAAAAATTATTGGATTCATATCAAAAATTCGATGTCGAGATTTTGATGGAAATACACGTTTTGAGGAAAAAAATGGGTCCCACAAAATGGTCTGTCTGTGTGTTTGTGTAGGTTCAACATAAAGCAGGAATGGGATGAGCTACGAGGTTGAAATTTTATTATTTAAACAATACTTTTGTTTAAAAGTTTATTTACGCTACTTATTCTACAATTCTTCCAATTTTATATTTTCTTTTTAACTTTTCGGCTACTGAGGTCATTTAGGGGTATAACTTTATTATATAAGTGCATGGGCGTGGCCAGGAGGAGGCAGGGGAGGCATTGCCCCCCCCTCCCGGCTTGTCCTAAAAATTAAAAAAAAAATAAAATAAACAAATATATATTTTTCCCATTGGGAATTTTTTTAACGCCCCAATCCACTTAATTTAATTTTTTTATTTAAATAAATAATTAATAATCTATGTATATATTAATTGCAAACCCCCCCTCTCGCCCTAACGAGGGGTTGGCCCCCCTAACAAGATGTCTGGCTACGCCCATGTATAAGTGGTAAAATACAAATTATCGATAATTACCGGGGGACGTTCAACACGCTGATTGCTCGGGGTCACCAATCCCGAATTTTATATTTAAACTTCTTTATGTTCTTGATGAATTTCTCCATTTTTCGTTATTCGTATGAAATTATGGGAATAATTAAAATATAACGAATTTTTTTAAATTAAAAATTATTTAATATCTCGACAATCGATTTCGGCACCATGTACCATCATCAGGTCGGCGTTAGTTTGGTGTGTTGAATAGAGTGTACATTATTTGTTTTGTGTTTACATTATTTCTTGTGTATGTACACTCTATTCAACACACCAAACTAACGCCGACCTGATGATGGTACATAGTGCCGAAATCGATTGTCGAGATATTAAATAATTTTTTAATTTAAAAAAATTCGTTATTATTTTAATTATTCCCATAATTCTTTATGTTCTTTTTTTTCAAACACACACTTTTTCTCATTCACATTCACACTCACACACACGTTCACACAGTCTTGTCGGCAACTTAGACCATTTAACTGATAACTGTTAATTATTGATATATCTATTGGGGGTCCAGGTATTTCTATTTAAGCCATTTGGTATCCAAATGGCTTAAATAAAATCATCGGACTGCCTGGGGTTATAGTAGTTAGGCACGCTATCAACTACACCGAGCCCGAGGGCTCTTTTTGTTCTTAATTAGCACATTTGTATTCTTTGTATATGTATATATATTTACCTAGTGTGTAATTTGCATCTTTACGTGTTAAATCCCAGAGCTGTGATATAATCTATCCGAGGGGATCCCAAAGGGCAGCAGGGAAGGTCAAGAATTTTATATACTTGATATTTCCTTATTACCATTCGAAGAAGAATATCGGACAAAAATATTAAAACATTTGTCTGGATATGAAATTTTGTATTGTGACTTGAGAAAAAATGTGTTAAATTGAGAAGAAAAAAATTATGAACCTCTTGGAAATTAATTTGATTAGGATAGAGAATCCAGTGAGTACGTGGATTATAGACCTCGAGTTACCCGAGCTAGACATAGAAGTTTTTTCGTTTTGTACTAACCACGAATCTTGATTATGACAATTCTCCATGCGTCTCCCTTCACTTTTGAGATAATTCACCTTTCCAAGAAAAAATCTCTTGCATTATTTATTTATTTTTTTTTCACTGTCTTCTTCTCTTATTGTTAGACAGACAATTGTCTGATCTAATCGATGATGAGATCATTTTCGCTTAGGGTGGAGTTGAATAATAAATTACGAGATAAATAATCCGTCTAATCCCTTTTAATCTCAGCTTCGAAATTAATTAATTTCTATTTGAAGTTTAGGAAAAAGAAGGGGTGCTAGGGGAGGGTACTTAAGAAAATTATCTTTTTAATACAGTTTTTTCTTTTGGCAAGAAAAAACTTTCAAGTTTTTTTTATTTAAATATCCTTTTACATACAAGTTAGGCTAAAAAGTTTTACTTTTATTTATTTGATATGTTTGATGAGATAGAGGATGCGGATACTTTTAAAATATCAAGAAAGTTATCCTTTGATACTCTTTTTTCAAATTTCTTTAATATTTAGCTCTCAGCTGAAATCAATTTTAAATATATACAAATTGACGTTCCTCAACCTTATATCTTTTAAAAATTTACCAGTGGTATAAAGCCCGCCTTCGGCGGTTGGCCCCCAAAGGTCCAGGGGACTTAGCCAGGGGGCTAAGTCCCCTGGACCTTTGGCGAGCAAATGCATACATTTTTCTTTATTTTTTTTGCTTTTCAACACGCCAGATTAGCCGGTATGCCGGAGTACCAAAGTCCTAATTAGCAAGACTCTACTGTAAATTAAATATTAATTAATAATAAATTATTAAAATACCCGGATTAAGGTTTGTTCTCGAAAATTATTCCTCAAATATCTAACAATATTAAAGGGAAATAAAAATAGAATTATCTTTTTATTTATTTTGAAAAAATTTAAGAAGTTGCTTTTCAACATGCCGGATTAGCCGGTATTCTAGAGCAGTGGCGCAACCAGGGGGGGGGGTTTTTAGGGTTTTAACCCCCCCCAGAAGAGAAAAAAAAAATTCAAATTTCTATATATTATTACAAATTATTAGAAAAGAAAAAAAAAATTGTATCCTTTTTATTATAAAAAAAATAATTTCTTAAAAATATGTTTATTTTATTTAAAAAAAATTTTAACAAAAATGAAAATTGCTTATTTTTCGTAAAGTATTAATATAAAATATAGTCTATATATTATATATAAGAAATAAAAAAAAAAACTAATTCTTTTATTTTTATGGTTCTTCACGTTTTGAGGTCCCCTGAATTCAAAAAATTGGTTTTCGTAACATGTTCTGTCTCTCTCTCTCTCTGTGTGTGTGTGTGTGTGTGTGTATGTGTCTGGCTGGGTTCAATTTAAAGCATGAAGGAATTGAGCTATGAGGATGAAATTTTATATTAAAGTTACACATCTCCCTGGACCGAGAAGGTCCGATGTCGGCGGACCCGAGCCATTGGGGGGGGGGGATGGCAGAGGCCGAAGACCCCCATCTAGGCGCTCCGGCCGCCAAAGAGGCAGTGGCGTACCGAGGGAGGGGGGGGGGCGAGGGGGGCGGTCCGCCCCACGCCCCGAGCCGGCATAGGCCCCCATATATTTATAAAAAAAAAAATTTAATGAAAATTTCCCTTTGAAAGGCCCCGGGGCCCTCAGGGCTCAAGTAAAAACAAAATTTATTGAAAATTTCTCTTTGAGAGGCCCGGGGGCCCTCAGGGCTCAAGTAAAAACAAAATTTGATGAAAATTTCTCTTTGAGAGGCCCCCAGGGCTCAAGTAAAAATAAAATTTAATGAAAATTTCTCTTTGAGAGGGCCCCCAGGGCTCAAGTAAAAACAAAATTTAATGAAAATTTCTCTTTGAGAGGCCCGGGGGCCCTCAGGGCTCAAGTAAAAACAAAATTTAATGAAAATTTCTCTTTGAGAGGCCCCGGGGCCCCCAGGGCTCAAGTAAAAACAAAATTTAATGAAAATTTCTCTTTGAGAGGCCCGGGGGCCCTCAGGGCTCAAGTAAAAACAAAATTTAATGAAAATTTCTCTTTGAGAGGCCCCGGGGCCCCCAGGGCTCAAGTAAAAACAAAATTTAATGAAAATTTCTCTTTGAGAGGCCCGGGGGCCCTCAGGGCTCAAGTAAAAACAAAATTTAATGAAAATTTCTCTTTGAGAGGCCCCGGGGCCCTCAGGGCTCAAGTAAAAATGGGAAAATTTAGATAAAAAAAAACAAAATTTATTGAAAATTTCTCTTTGAGAGGCCCCGGGGCCCCCAGGGCTCAAGTAAAAACAAAATTTAATGAAAATTTCTCTTTGAGAGGCCCCGGGGCCCTCAGGGCTCAAGTAAAAACAAAATTTAATGAAAATTTCTCTTTGAGAGGCCCCGGGGCCCTTGGGGCTCAAGTAAAAATGGGAAAATTTAGATAAAAAAAAAAACAAAATTTATTGAAAATTTCTCTTTGAGAGGCCCCGGGGCCCTCAGGGCTCAAGTAAAAACAAAATTTATTGAAAATTTCTCTTTGAGAGGCCCTGGGGCCCTCAGGGCTCAAGTAAAAACAAAATTTAATGAAAATTTCTCGGCGTGATACTATATGACGGTAAGTAAATTTTTATTAATATTTGGAAGTTTTTCAGGGAGAATTCACCCTCCCTTCCCTTTATTAGCCTAAAAGAGGTGTCGGTAAGCCAATTTGATCGAGATATATGCCAAATTAAGGAAAATTTTGAAGAAATACGAGGACCACATTAACCATTAAAAATATATACTATTTTTACTTACTTTTTTGGCTTTTTTCTTTCTCCATTGTAATTTAGATGACAAAAACCTTGCGACTGACCTATTCTGATTGAGATAAGTAAAGAAATTTATTAAATAGAGTTGAAAATATAAAAAATAATTTTATCGAAAATTGTTTATTTTTTTTTTTAATAAACAATGATAAAGGAGCTAACTTCAGATGAAGATGATGCGACTGACTAGTTTACACTTTTGACCACTTTTGACATTATCTCAACATTCATGATTCTTTCGTTTTTTTTTTCATTTAGGCATGCTATTTGTTTTGTCACTAAGGCCGAGAATTCCCTAGTTTTTTTAAATTTTCTTTAATCGAAGGAAACCGAACTGCAACCGAAGGACCGAAACAATTAGGTCGTGTCCCCTGAAGTTGTTTTGTCACTAGTGTCGACTTCGGTTCGGTTTCGGATCGGTTCGGCTCGTCTCAGTTCGGTTCAAAACCATCCAGTTAGAAGCTATTCGGTAGCCCTTAAAAATAAATTTTCGGACCCTTCAGGCCCGAAAATTTATTTTTAAGGGCTACCGAATCGCTTCTAACTGGATGGTTTTGAACCGAACTGAGACGAGCCGAACCAAACCGAACCGAACCGAAGCCGAGAATTCCCTAGTTGTTTTGAATTTTTTCTAAAAATAAAAGAACCGAACTTAAAACCGAAGGTCTCGAGCCGCCTCCGGCGGCTCTCGGACAAGGGATCCCTGCAAGTTCTTTAAAATATTCTGGATGAATATTTTTTAATCTAAAACAGAACCGACCTTAATTAACCGAAGGTCTCGAGCCGCCTCCGGCGGCTCTCGGACAAGGGATCCCTGCAACTTCTTTAAAATATTCTGGATGGATATTTTTTATTTAAAACAGAACCTACTATTTACCAAAAGACACGGGCCTCCATCGGGGGCCCGGCGGACCCAAAGATGTTCTTAATAAGAGTAGCAAACTCGAGCCTTTCTACTAAAAAAAAAAGTCAGTGAATACTTTAACTTTTAATACAACATGAAGTTAGCTCCTTTATCGTTCAATATTTTTAAAAACAAACTATTTTCGATAAAATTATTTTTTATATTTTCAACTCTATTTAATTAATTTCTTTACTTATCTCAATCAGAATAGGTCAGTCGCAAGGTTTTTGTCATCTAAATTACAATGGAGAAAGAAAAAGGCCAAAAAAGTAAGTAAAAATATATATTTTTAATGGTTAATGTGGTCCTCGTATTTCTTCAAAATTTTCCTTAATTTGGCATATATCTCGATCAAATTGGCTTACCGACACCTCTTTTAGGCTAATAAAGGGAAGGGAGGGTGAATTCTCCCTGAAAAACTTTCAAATATTAATAAAAATTTACTTACCGTCATATAGAATTTGAGAGGCCCTGGGGCCCTTGGGGCTCAAGTAAAAATGGGAAAATTTAGATAAAAAAAAAAAAATTTAATGAAAATACCCCTTGGGGTTCAGGGATATACGGTATTTTAAAAATGTTTTTGTGTATGGAGGAGAGGGATATTAAAAGATGACCACCCCCCCCCCAAAAAAAAAAAATTCAATATAAGGCCCCCTCTTCTAGTTCCGCCCCAGGCCCCCAACTGCCTCGGTACGCCTCTGCAAAGAGGGGCTGCGCGTCTAGTCAAAACCCCCCCCCAGGAGCAAATCCTGGTTGCGCCACTGCTAGTTCCGGGGTGACCGAGCCGGAGCTCGGTCTTTTTTTTTTATATTGATAAAATTGTAAAAAACTAAAAAAAGTACATCAGTAAAGTACGAATACTCGAGGGGCGCAATTTGATTTGTATAGAAGAAATAAGAAAATATTTAAAAGAAATTATTATATAACGAGATAAATAACTTGCTCCTCAATGGAAACATCAATAAAAACACCAAAATAAGAAGTAACAGTCCAGGGAGAGCTTTGAGGAATAGCAACATTACTGGGTGGATACTTAGAGGAGACAGTGCCTCATAAGAATACATTAATCATGAGATATAAGAGAGTTGCCCAGGAAATGCGTCAGCCTGGAGACAATTAAAAATTATTATTTTCAATAAAATTAATTAATAATAATCAGAAATTAGTATTTTAATATTATAATTTAAATAATAGGTATATTTCTACTAATTGGCCTTTTGACATTATTAAATTAAATACATTGTTAGTAATTATTGATATAAAAAATTAAATTTACAAAATTGCACATTAATTGAATTTTAATATTCGTGGAGAGATAAATCTGTGGGTCCAGAGTAAAGAGAGGGAGGGTTTGACCAGGAAGCAAGCCCACTAGGCTTTGAATATTATAAAACCTTTAAAACGAAAATTAGAAAAAGCTAATAAAGTACACCAGTAAGGTACTACTACTCGAGGTTTCCTGAAGATGAAACGTAGCGCAATTTGTTTTCTATCCCGGAAATAGCAAATATTTAAAATTTGAAAGAAATCTTTAAAGAGAATTTCGAGAAAATTGGGAAAAACTAAAAAAGTGCACCAGTAAAGTACTAGTACTCGAGGTGTCCTGAAGATGAAACGTAGCGCAATTTGTTTTCTATCCCGGAAATAGCAAATATTTAAAAATTGAAAGAAATCTTTAAAGAGAATTTCGAGAAAATTGGGAAAAACTAAAAAAGTGCACCAGTAAGGTACTAGTACTCGAGGTGTCCTGAAGATGAAACGTAGCGCAATTTGTTTTCTATCCCGGAAATAGCAAATATTTAAAAATTGAAAGAAATCTTTAAAGAGAATTTCGAGAAAATTGGGAAAAACTAATAAAGTGCACCAGTAAGGTACTAGTACTCGAGGTGTCCTGAAGATGAAACGTAGCGCAATTTGTTTTTCTATCCCGGAAATAGCAAATATTTAAAAATTGAAAGAAATCTTTAAAGAGAATTTCGAGAAAATTGGGAAAAACTAATAAAGTGCACCAGTAAGGTACTAGTACTCGAGGTGTCCTGAAGATGAAACGTAGCGCAATTTGTTTTTTATCCCGGAAATAGCAAATATTTAAAAATTGAAAGAAATCTTTAAAGAGAATTTCGAGAAAATTGGGAAAAACTAAAAAAGTGCACCAGTAAGGTACTAGTACTCGAGGTGTCCTGAAGATGAAACGTAGCGCAATTTGTTTTCTATCCCGGAAATAGCAAACATTTAAAAATTGAAAGAAATCTTTAAAGAGAATTTCGAGAAAATTGGGAAAAACTAATAAAGTGCACCAGTAAGGTACTAGTACTCGAGGTGTCCTGAAGATGAAACGTAGCGCAATTTGTTTTCTATCCCGGAAATAGCAAACATTTAAAAATTGAAAGAAATCTTTAAAGAGAATTTCGAGAAAATTGGGAAAAACTAAAAAAGTGCACCAGTAAGGTACTAGTACTCGAGGTGTCCTGAAGATGAAACGTAGCGCAATTTGTTTTTTTATCCCGGAAATAGCAAACATTTAAAAATTGAAAGAAATCTTTAAAGAGAATTTCGAGAAAATTGGGAAAAACTAAAAAAGTGCACCAGTAAGGTACTAGTACTCGAGGTGTCCTGAAGATGAAACGTAGCGCAATTTGTTTTCTATCCCGGAAATAGCAAACATTTAAAAATTGAAAGAAATCTTTAAAGAGAATTTCGAGAAAATTGGGAAAAACTAAAAAAGTGCACCAGTAAGGTACTAGTACTCGAGGTGTCCTGAAGATGAAACGTAGCGCAATTTGTTTTCTATCCCGGAAATAGCAAACATTTAAAAATTGAAAGAAATCTTTAAAGAGAATTTCGAGAAAATTGGGAAAAACTAAAAAAGTGCACCAGTAAGGTACTAGTACTCGAGGTGTCCTGAAGATGAAACGTAGCGCAATTTGTTTTCTATCCCGGAAATAGCAAACATTTAAAAATTGAAAGAAATCTTTAAAGAGAATTTCGAGAAAATTGGGAAAAACTAAAAAAGTGCACCAGTAAGGTACTAGTACTCGAGGTGTCCTGAAGATGAAACGTAGCGCAATTTGTTTTTTATCCCGGAAATAGCAAATATTTAAAAATTGAAAGAAATCTTTAAAGGGAATTTCGAGAAAATTGGGAAAAACTAAAAAAGTGCACCAGTAAGGTACTAGTACTCGAGGTGTCCTGAAGATGAAACGTAGCGCAATTTGTTTTTTATCCCGGAAATAGCAAACATTTAAAAATTGAAAGAAATCTTTAAAGAGAATTTCGAGAAAATTGGGAAAAACTAAAAAAGTGCACCAGTAAGGTACTAGTACTCGAGGTGTCCTGAAGATGAAACGTAGCGCAATTTGTTTTTTATCCCGGAAATAGCAAATATTTAAAAATTGAAAGAAATCTTTAAAGGGAATTTCGAGAAAATTGGGAAAAACTAAAAAAGTGCACCAGTAAGGTACTAGTACTCGAGGTGTCCTGAAGATGAAACGTAGCGCAATTTGTTTTTGTATCCCGGAAATAGCAACTATTTAAAAATTGAAAGAAATCTTTAAAGGGAATTTCGAGAAAATTGGGAAAAACTAAAAAAGTGCACCAGTAAGGTACTAGTACTCGAGGTGTCCTGAAGATGAAACGTAGCGCAATTTGTTTTTTATCCCGGAAATAGCAAATATTTAAAAATTGAAAGAAATCTTTAAAGGGAATTTCGAGAAAATTGGGAAAAACTAAAAAAGTGCACCAGTAAGGTACTAGTACTCGAGGTGTCCTGAAGATGAAACGTAGCGCAATTTGTTTTTTTATCCCGGAAATAGCAAATATTTAAAAATTGAAAGAAATCTTTAAAGGGAATTTCGAGAAAATTGGGAAAAACTAAAAAAGTGCACCAGTAAGGTACTAGTACTCGAGGTGTCCTGAAGATGAAACGTAGCGCAATTTGTTTTTTATCCCGGAAATAGCAAATATTTAAAAATTGAAAGAAATCTTTAAAGGGAATTTCGAGAAAATTGGGAAAAACAAAAAGTGCACCAGTAAAGTACTAGTACTCGAGGTGTCCTGAAGATGAAACGTAGCGCAATTTGTTTTGTATCCCGGAAATAGCAACTATTTAAAAATTGAA
>JAKCPI010007058.1:0-29656 GCA_023213315.1 Euborellia annulipes | reverse complement strand
ACTATTTTTAAGATGCTCTTTAAAAAAGTATATCAGTGAAATTTTTCTTCAAAATTGTTTCAAGTTTACTTTACTGATGTGGAAGAATTCGTAGCTCACAATCAGAACCATCTATGAATCGCGTGGTTAAGATTGAAACTAAAGGTGCTATGGGAACACAAAAAATCTGGTGCACAACTTTCTCTTACCGAAGGGTAAGAGAAAGATGTGTGCTGTGCGCCATTCACACCAGATTTTTCTAAATTAATTAGCAGCCAAAGTAATTTAGAATAATTTCATCGGTCGGGTTGGTAGCGAACCCCTGAATATTGGTTCTTAGAAATAAGTGAAAAATTTAATTCAACCTCTTTTTTTGTTGTTGAAATTTAGAACAAGTTCTTAATAAAAAAAAAACAAATAAAATATGAAGAAAACATGGTTCTTTTGAAAGGTCAATATTTTGAGCCCTCATTAGCGATGCTATTTATACTTAAGGTAGAGCTAGTCCCAATTCAATTGTAGATTGTTTGCAAGATAAAATAAACATTATGTATAGTGTATAACGAATGAGGTGAGCAGGTTAATTACGGGCCCTTAACGCCTATTATTCGATTCAAAGTTGCAATCAGAGTAAACACGTTTAAACTCCTACGGGATTTCCTAGAAAGGAAATTAGATCAATAGTGAAGAGAGACTGAGTGACATTATTATGTCTAAGATTCAAACATAATGAGCTTAATAATAATACTGAATATTAATTAGGTAGAAATTTGTTTGAAAAGGTTGGAGGTTTTTCAAACAACCTCAACGTTTCGGGGAAGTACGTTGTGTTCTGTGTATTTTGTTACCATGGCAACCATTTCTCCTATGGAGTACAAGAGTAAAGTGGTCTTCAGAAGATTTCAATGGCAAAATAAGAATACTGTATACATTTTAAAGAGCATCTAAAAATTAATTGATTTTTGAATTTTAATCGTTGAAGCGAATTTTGAGAAAATCGAAAAAACTACATCAGTAAAGTACTAGTACTTATTGGTCGATTTTGATAAAAAACTTATTTTCACGCTCCAGGGGGGTGTCTAACTTAAATATAAAATTTCAGCCATATAGCTCATTTCCTTCGTGCTTAAAATTGAACACAGACAGTCAGACCATGTCGCGAAAACCACTTTTTTGGATTTAGGGAACCTCAAAACGTGTATATCCATCAAAATCTCGACATCCATTTTTTGACATGAATCCAATACTTTCTCTCTATAAATATATTACATACCAGGTCATTCAATAAGCCCGTAGGATGACATATAGATGGCGTTACTACATTTTTTTCCTTATGATTTTTATTCAGTACTAACCTTCAAACGATACGTATATAAATTTGACAGCAATCTAACTATTGATACGTGAGATATAGAATTTTATGTGAAACAACTTTTGTTATTGGAAAAAAATGGAAAAAAGTGAATTTCGAGTTTTACTAAAGCATTGATTTTTGTTGAAAAAAAATACAGTGGAAACCAAACAATGGCTTGATCCTGTTGTCAGATCTCAAGAGAATGCTTGCTGGGAAGAAATTTAAGTCCAATGATGAAGTAATCGCTGAAACTGATGCCTATTTTGACGAGAAAGATAAATCGTACTATAAAAGTTGGAAAATCGCTATACTCGTATCGCCCTCGAAGGCAACTATGTTGAATAATAAAATCGACTTTTTTGTCAAAATTTTCTTTTTTTCTTACTTATCCTACGGACTTATTGAATGACCTATTATATACATAGGTAAGAGAAAGTAAAAGATTCTTTGATAAAGAATTTTTGATTTCTTTAAATTTAATCCAAAACTCTTTCTTAGTTCAATTGTATTGTTCTTTTCGCAATAAAATAACATTGGACGATATTGTACAATAAAAACAGATTAGAGAGAGAGAGAAATTCCCGATGCAATTAAGATCAACGGTAAATAACAACAAAGAAATAAAGACAAGTAACGAGTTAGTTTTTGCTAAAGATAATTTTTATCACCGCTGCTGCAACTTGGATAAAATTAAACTTTGCTTCAAATTTATTATTAGCCTAGTAAACATTAAATTCATAAGAGAGACCAAAAATTCAATGAACTCTGATAATAATTATTTTTCTCATTGAAATCTGTATTTTAACTGAAAAAATATATAAATACAAATGGAAAAGACCGCCGCGGGCTGCGCCTCACTTCGGCGAGCAAATGCATCAAATTTATTCTTGCTTATTTTTTTGGCACATCTTTGGCGAGCATTTGCAAAATATTAAAGTTTTAAATTTCCCTCTCTGAGTTAGTTTTAAATTTCCTTCACTAGGACCACTTCCTCTCAATCTGACCAATCAGAGAGAGAACAGGCACATACATACAGGGATAGGAAGTCAGAAGCTAGCGCTTTATAAAAGAAACCTGGTGGGAATCACCGGTGACGTCACGGCTTGTAACGCGACATGCTGATAGATGGACGAAAAAAACTGAGGCGATGTAATAAAAGTTTCACTTTAAAAATTGATTTTTGAATTTTAATCAAAATCTTTGGAGCGAATTTTGAGAAAATCAAAAAAAAAAAAGTACATCAGTAAAGTTATATTATTTTTTGGCCGATTAAAATCTTCGGGTCACTTGCTATGAGGGTACCTAACTAAAATATAAAATTTCAACCTCCAGGGAAAAACCTCCTGCTTTTGACCTTAACAATTATTAAATGTCTGGATTGATAATTTGTTAATTTCTCTTTTCCCCAGTTGAAATAATTCAAGGAGTAATATTCTCTGAACAATAATAGCGCTAGGATATAATTAAGAGTGGGTTGCGGGCAGGGGGAAAGGGTTAATTGAATTATCTTCTTGAGCTCCCCTAATCATCTCTATTATAGTGATAAATTGAAATCTTGACAAATATGTCACATGCAAGGCCAACAGTTAAATGCAGTTGCATGTACGAAGAAGATTATTTGCAAGTACAATAAACACTAATTATTACGAGAGAGAGAGAGAGAGTAGGAATTAATAAATATTTACTTTTGGAGTAAATTCCGGCATAATAGCGGCGCAACCAGAAGATGGGACATTATGATCGAGATTTTGATGGAAATACACGTTTTGCAAGTTAACTGAGATCAAAAAAATGGGTCCAGCAAAAACGTCTGCCTGTGTGTCTGTATTCAATTTAAAGAATGAAGGAAAAGAGATACGAGATTGAAATTTTGTATTTAATTTAAGCACCCCTCTAAGAGATGAAAATAAGCCTTTGGACAAATCGGCCAAAGAATACTAGTGAAAAAAATGAGTTTTTTTTTTTTTTTTTTTCATTTTTACTGATGTGCTTTTTCAGTTTTTTGTTTTCCTATTTTCTCAAAATTCGCTCCAAAGATTTTGTTTAAAATTCAAAAATCAATTATTTTTTAGATGCTCTTTAATATGTATATTCTCATTTTGCCATTGAAATCTTCTGAAGACCACTTTACTCTTGTACTTCATAGGAAAATGGTTGCCATTATAAAAAAAATATAAATATTTTCCTATGTTTAAAAATTTTACCTCTTGAATTATCGGCGGAAACTAAATAGATGACACAAAAAATCTGGTGAGACAAGCACAGAACACAACTTTCGAATACCGAAGGTAAGAGAAAGTTGTGTGCTGTGCGACCAGTCACACCAATTGTTTATTTCCCTATTCTAAATAAATATGATTTGGTGGTGATT
Source organism: Euborellia annulipes (assembly GCA_023213315.1). Lineage (NCBI taxonomy): Eukaryota > Metazoa > Arthropoda > Insecta > Dermaptera > Anisolabididae > Euborellia > Euborellia annulipes. Next base: position 25,952 of record JAKCPI010007058.1, on the reverse strand, counting down.
TTAATCAGCCTAAATATCTATCTATATATATTATAGCAGAGTGTCTGTCCGTCCATCCGACCGTCCGTCTGTCTGACACGCTCTGTTTGACCAACTTTCCGTTGGAATTTTTAAACGTAATTTTGCATGCTTCATAAGGAAGACGTCAGGAAAAATACTCGGGTCCCGAAATTCCATTAAATTATTATAAGTTATTAATTCCTAAAGTTACAATTTCTCCCATAGGAATTGCATAGAGAAATAAAATTCATCTATTCTTTGCATTGATGTATTCTGTGAATGTAAACAAATCGCTAAGCAGGCCCTGGATTAGAATACGTTTTAATAATAATTTTCTTTTCTTAATTAAGAAAAGGCGAGGGTCCGCCGCGAGCGGGCCCAAACCAGCTGGTGTGGGGGGGGGGGTACGAAGCCACTAGGCGCGGAACCCGAAGAAGGCGGGCGCGCCGTCCCCGCGGCTAGTATAATTAATAATCGTTCGGAGAAGATTGAATTTAATATGAAAAAAATAATTGTCTTTTATATTAATAGTTATCATTTTTCTCCAATGAAGAAAAAAAGAATAGGCCTATTAATTACCTTTAATAAGAGTCCCAAGCGGATTGGCTGACAATATAGTTAGGGAGATTATTCACTTTAAAATAATAAAATACTGGACACGAGAGCCCGAAATCGCCCAGTCAACTGAGAGAGAAAAATAATAAGTCTTGTTTAAGTTCTCTACAAAAAGGAGATCAAAACAATACTTGTATACAATACAATGTATGGGGGGATATTGTTTTTTTTTTTTTTTTTTGAATGCTATTGCTATTATTGTATTGTTTTTGTACTCTATTGTAGAGTTTGTTATTTTATTTCCAAATGAAATAAAATAGAATTTTATAAATATCTAAATCGAGCGTTTTAGAGATATTTTGTTAATAGAGACATTTCGGACCTCAAAACGTGTATTTTAGATATTAACATATAGATCTAATTATTTTGTCATCGCAATACTTTCCCTACTATGACATTAAGGGCCAGATGCTTCATTTCTAGACAACTAGCAAACTTATCCGACCGATAGCAAATCATCGATATAGTAAACAAGAACAAGCTTAACTTTAGACTAAAAAAATATGACTTTTTCACATATAATTAGCTATCTGAAGAATAAGGAAAGTTTTGTGAAGTTTTGTTATATTAATTTAAATTTTCTTTAATAAAAAATAATTTTATTTTATAGTTATCGATTTCTGTTATCATTTTCTAATCTCTTAAATAAAAAATATTATCTTAACAAAAATGAAGAGGAAAAATATTTAACAGCATTTTAACCATCATGCTAATAAACAGGTATATTAAAAATATTTTTCCTCTTAATTAAATTTAAATTATCAACAGAAGTTTCAGTTCAGCAGCATATGGCCCGCGGGCAGTTGGCCACCCTGAACTAGATAGGCCCAAGTTTGATAATTTAAACTTAATGAAAAGTAAAAAGATTTTTAACATGATGGTTAAAATATTTGACATATCTACAGCCACAAGTTTTGTGATGTTGGCAACTTAAAAAAGGTAAAAAGGATTGTGTTCCTAATTTCACCCCTTATTTAAGCCGAACTTTAGGTCTTGGCTAAATACCTACGAACTGGGTTCTTATTTAATTATAATATTAGGTTTAACTACAGTAGATGTGAAAAGACTCGAAAATTATAGTCAACTAGCTTATCCGAGGGATACCTAATTAATTAGAACTGAAGCAAACGCCCCTAAGTGGTATAATCCATATACCTTTATAGGCAGGGCCGCATACAGAAAGGGGCAGGGGGGGGGGGAGAATAAATCCCAGGGCTCTTTAAACTTAACTCAAAAATTAAGATACAATAATTATGTCCATGGACCGATATGGCTCTTGGTTTGAGAGGTATCGGCAATTTTAGGATAGAAATCCCCCCCCCCCCCACCCCCTCTCCTCGCGGTTCTGGATGCATGTATTTAATGCAAGTGTGAGAGATTGATTGAAAATGAAGCAAATAATTTAAATTTATTTGCCTATGCAAATTAACGTTTTGAATTTATACTCATTAGTAAGAAATTTGATGAGAACAGCACTCCTCTCTCTCACTCTCTCATAAATAAATTATAATTACAAAAGATATGCAAAATGGGGGGTGGTAAGGGGAGGAAGTAATATAAATAACCATCTCTTCTCTGTTTATCATTAATCATTATCATTCAACACCCTTGGAGTAGTGACAACAATTTTATTTTTTTTTTTTTAAGGGGGTTCACGAGCGACGTCTAAACGTACTTAAAAAAAACTAGACTATTATAAGGAATTTTTCAATGCGGTTTTTTTTTAAATGAATTAAATTCATAAGAGATTATTGGGACATCGAGCTATAATTTGTTTAATGACTTATTAAAAAATTATCGTAATTAATTTTTTTGTTATCAAGCAAATACAAAAATTAGGTGTTGGCTGTGTCTTCTACACAGCCGGTGGCTTCTTAACGTGACAACGTCTTTTGCTTGACTTCAAAAAATTTTTTTCTCTTACCTATATTGAAATATAAAGAGAGAAAGTATTGTTTTTTTTTTTTTTTTGCTAGTAGTTTGTTTTCATAAATAAACATGTTCAAACATTTTCATTGAAACAATATATGACAGGTGTGGCCAAACTTTTATCCATTAAGGGCGACTTATGCTTAAAAAATGAGGTTTTTCGAAAAAAAAATTAATTTTGGAGTTAAGTACTCGGGATTTTTTTATTTATTCTATTAGAGGTTTTCTCTCTGCACCAAATGACATTTCATTTAGTCTGATCTGATTAGCCGTTCGGAATCTACAGGGGTTTAAAATTTCGAAAAACGAAATCCCGCCGAGTGCTCTCATGCGGTAAAATGACGTCATATCAAAAAAAAGAAAAAAAGCCCTGGGGGTATTGAACCACTCTTTCTAAAACTATATTTAGATTTAATGTAGCTTTTATGGTCAAGTCGCTATGCGTTGCACAAGTAGGGCTATTTTTCGATATTTTTTTGTCTAAAAAAAGAGGCTTTTCGAGAAAAAAACACAATTTTTGAGTTAATTACTCGGGATTTTTTTATTTATTCTCTTAGAGGTTATCTTTCTGCACCAAATGACATCTCATTTAGTCAGATCTGATTAGCCGTTCGGAATCTACAGGGGTTTAAATTTTCGAAAAACGAAATCCCGCCGAGTGCTCTCATGCGGTAAAATGACTTCATATCAAAAAAAAGAAAAAAAGCCCCGGGGGTATTGAACCACTCTTTCTAAAACTATATTTAGATTTAATGTAGCTTTTATGGTCAAGCCGCTATGCGTTGCACAAGCAGGGCTATTTTTCGATATTTTTTTGCCTAAAAAATGAGGTTTTTCGAGAAAAAACTAATTTTGGAGTTAATTACTCGGGATTTTTTTATTTATTCTCTTAGAGGTTTTCGTTCCGCACCAAATGACATCCCATTTAGTCTGATCGGATTAGTCGTTTGGAATCTACAGGGGTTTAAAATCTCAAATTAGAATTTACCGCAGCGCGGTAAAATAAAATGATAGGAAAAAAATAAATGGTGAAATCGTTAGCTGGAAACTCATTCTTTCTAACCGTATATTCCCCATAATTATACCTCTTAAGACAGGGGAGTTATTCAAGCCGATAAACTTTTTCTTGCATGACCCTCTAACATGATTTGTAAGACGTTGTCACGTCAAAAAACAATCTGTCCCAATAATCTTTAATTTTTTTAAAATTTAAAAATGAATTTATTGTTATTATTAATCACATATTAATTAAGAAATTTTTAAAATAAGCTTAGATGATTTATTTAACAAACAAATGTCAAATTAGTTCAGCATTCTTGCAATAGATGGCAGGCTAGTCTAACAGCTGATCCCCTTTTGGCCTATATCTGGCCTATATTTATATATTTTTATGCTTTTATAAAAGATACATAATATATAATAACATTTATAAAGTATTTATTCTTAAAAGATCAATGAAAATCAACCAAATGCATTAAATATTATTAGCTACCATTCTGACATCTCTTGGCAAATTTTTGAATTACTTGATATTTGGGCTAATAAGCGCTTTGCTCTTTAGTCAATCAACCCGTTATAGAAACACCCTGTGTATATATGTAGCACCAATTTGATTCAAAAGGCTTATTTAGAGAACACGGATGCTCAGTTGGTTGGCGATTTGCAAACAAACACTTCCTCCCCTTAACAACAAAACAAGAACCCTTTCGAAGGTAGCCTACACTATGTGGTCAGAGATGCAGATTTAGGGCCGACCTCTTGTTTAACAACAGGCTGACTCGTCAAACATTCAACATTTGATTAAGAAACGATCTACATATCTTTTGCTCTCTGTCTTCTTTTAGAATCAACTCCATCCACCTGCTTTGTTTCGGCAATAGCAGTATGGATTAAAGAAAGTAATGCCGAGTTAAAATCAATTATCCCACCCAATACAACATATACACGGAACACAAGGGAGGCATCGTCCCAGCATCCCTATGCTGTCCAACTTACGACTAATAGAACTAGTCAATTCCAGTCTTTCTTTGTCGCCATGACCTCCCGGCGATTGGAACAAGCTCCCTGCGTCCACCTTCTCCAAAATCACAATCTTCAGACTTTCAAGTCTAATCTCAACAGGCATCTTCTCAGTTCCCGCAGTTGAGTTTCCCTTTTATGCTTCTTCTTTATTTATTTATTAATTTTTTTAACTATATTCCTAGAATCCGATACTTTCTCTCTCTATATATATTAACATATATATAGAGGTAAGAGAAAGTAAAAAAAAACTCTGCGTCCGCCAAAGTATTTCTACAGTAGTTATCAAGCGTAGAGTGATGATGATGCGTCAAAGCTTTCGCATCCCTCGGTGTGCATTGTTTTATTATTAAAATAAGATGACTTTCCATTGAAGAGGCTCAAATAGAATTTATTCAACGACAAGAGGCCATCTATCTTTACCGCCCCGAATTAATCAATTTAATTCTAGTTAATCCTCTGTTCCATGTTCGTTGTTCGCCCGTAAGATAAAGTGTATCCCATTTTTTTTTTCCTCCCCCTACTCTTTCCAACCATTTACAAGCGTTGTATTCACGGCCAAGGGCGTTGTTTTTGTTTTCTTGTTTAATCTCCAACCAATACAATAAATGGTGTGACTGTCGCACAGCACACAAGGCTTGTGTTCACACCAGATTTTTTGTATCGACATATATTTAGTTTCCGTCGATATATTAGAATTCAAGATGTAAAATTTATATGTGAAAATATTTATATTTTGTTACCATGGCAACCATATCTCCTATCTTTTCTATGGAGAACAAGAGTAAAGTGGTCTTCAGAAGATTTCAATCACAAAATGAGAATATACATTTTAAAGAGGATCTAAAAAATAATTGATTTTTGAATTTAAAAAAAAAATCGTTGGAGCAAATTTAGAGAAAATCGAAAAAAACTGAAAAAGTGCATCAGTAAAGTACTAGTACTCTTTGGTCGATTTCGTTCAAAAGCTTCGTGTCACGTCTCAGGGGGTGTCTAAATTAAATATAAAATTTCAACCTCCTAGCTTTTTTCGTTCTTGAGATATTTTGTTCACAGACAGACAGACAGACAGACAACCATGTCGCGAAAACCACTTTTTTGTATTCAGGGGACCTCAAAACGTGTATATCCATCAAAATCTCGACATCGAATTTTTGACATGAATCTAATACTTTCTCTCTCTATATATATATTAACATATATATAGAGGTAAGAGAAAGTCAAAAAAAGTAGGAGTGGTTTATTTATTAAAAATTGTGTCTGCTCCAGCCAATCAGAAAGCTTGTTTTGGACCGTCCCGTACTAGATTAAAAATATTTTATTTAAGTAATAAAAAACGAATTTAATTAAGAAAAAAAATTCTTAAAATGCCATTTGAAATTATTCTCATTTATTAACCTATATTTTAATTTTAATTTAATTAATTACTCCGAGCAGCAATTGGACTAAAGGAATTAATCCAAATCAATAATGTACTAATTAAATAATAATTTTTTCTCATTGTTATTAATTATTTTGATTAAATACATGTTTTGTAAGCTTATTCACGTTTTGTCCTTTCTCAAGCATTACCCTAATTTATATTTTCAAAGGCGACCAGAAAAGAATTAAATATTACGAATTCATTCTTAAAAGGCAAAATTACACGGCTAATTATATCAATTAATGCAATTGAAATTATATCCGATTCATAAATTGAAATTTATATAACCAAAATAAATGAATCATTAAATAATTTTGAAAAGCAATACAATGTCGTTTGTAATGATGAAGAATATCAACAAATGGCAAAGAGAAATTCGGCTATTAGAAAAGAAATTAATTGAACTTTAAATTATTTACTTTAATTTTCAATGAATGTTTAATATCAAATTATTTGGTAATTATCTCATCGGGCTCGAAGGACCAAATAAAAATGATGAATTGAATTGCTTAAATGCTTAATAAAGCTTGAGAATGGACCAAATGTGAATATTCTTTACAAAACGTGTTTATTTAGTCAAAATAATTATTTAAAAAAATGAAAAAAAAATTTCTTTTCCTTTGACTATTAGCTGTGATATAATAATGAGTTTTCTATTTTTGTTTTTGTTCACAGCTATTTGGGCCGTACCAGGTGTCAGCGCCGCCTTGGCGTGCTCAAGCAGCCCAGGCAGCTAGTGCATTGGCACGAGCGAGACGTTGGCGATCAGCAGCCATAGTCTACGACGAGGCAGCAACACTCGCCTCGGCAAGCGATGCTCTCCAGCTTGCTGTTGCTAATGCACACGTCTATTTCACGGATTCTATGGACCCACGACTTGCCAACGCGTGAGTAGACCTCTGACAAACGTCTTAATTAACACCACAGGCCAGGGGATCGCATTTAAACAAATACAACCGAGTTCAAAATGGACCAGGCTTCCAGAGCTCCGCCCAATAAGGTCTGGGGTAATGAGGGAATCATGATTCTTGGTAGTGACTGCGAGAGGCTTAAAATTAAATACAGTTTCCATCTTTTGAGATTGTATTCTCCGAAATACGATTTCAATTTTCATCTAAAATGCTTTCATCTCTATGAATCAGAGGGGGGGGGGCAAAAAATTTTTTTTTTAGAAAATAAAAATAATTTAATATGTTTGAATAGTATAATACAAAAACAAATCTACTATAAAGCTTTAAAAATTTTAAATAAAATCACAATTTTAATAAAATTAAAATTTTAAAAAATTTCCGAGTGACTTTATCAAAATTTTTTTTAGGCTATATTTATACTATTTGAAAGAAATAAATATTTTTAATTTTCTTCTTTTAATTCAATATAAAATGTTTTCAGAAATTAGAAATACAATAGGGGCTATATAAAATATTTTGGAAAAAATGAATTTCTTACTTTTTTAATTTTTTTTAATTTAAAAGATTTTATTTTTCAAAAGTAAAAATGTATCATTTTTAAAAATAAATGAAAAAAAGAAGACATATTGCCCCCATCTGGCATCCTCTAGGAAGGGGGAGCAATGTACCCTTGCCCCCCCCCCCACCGTTCCGGCTCCTACGGGTGTCCTGAATAAGGACGTGACTTCCGAAACGACAATCAAATTTTATTTTTATCCTGACTGCTATAAAAATTCTATTAATGCTGGGGGCATCATCAAATTTTAAACTGTTTCTTATGAAAATTTTTTAATTTCCTTTGTAAATTTGTTACAGCAAGCCAAAATTTTTATTTATTTTCAAGCAAAAATAAATATAATAAAGTATTATTGAAAATCTATTTAATTTTAATAAAATAGAATTCTTATTATATTTTTATGATTTTACCTCTAAAGGTGAGTTTATTTCTTGAAGCAGAGTATAATAATAGTGTGGGAAAGTAAAACGCATTTGTTGCCCTTAATTTTGTGATCCAATGTAATTTCCTATTCAACTAAATCACTTGGATTTACTGAAACAAACCACAACACATCATGGACGGGCAAATTTATCCTCCATGTACCAATTAATCAGAATTCTTCAATTTGTAAACGTAAACCGGACAAACGCTGATTCATCTTTGACAGCCAGCCAGCATTACTCTCCTCGTATCCTTTATGGATTTTTTTTTCTAAAAAAAAAAAAAAAAAGGATTTTTAAATCAATAATCAAATAAAACTAACCTTTTTTTTAACATTCACACTTTTTTCTCATTCACACAGTCTTTTCGGCAACTTAGGCCATTTAAGACTTTGACGATAACCGTTAATTATTAAAATATCTATTGGGGGGTCCAGGCATTTCTATTTAAGCCATTTGGTATCCAAATGCCTTAAATAAAATTATCGGACTGCCTGGGGTCCGAACCCGCGACGTTCGGTATAGAAGGTAGACTAGACACGCTACCAGCGGCGTAACCAGCCTTTGAGGGTGAAGGGGGCGAAGCTCAACTAGGGCGCCGTTTTTTAAATTGTAATATAATTTTAAAGAAATCTATCAATTTTTTGGACAATCTATCGAAAGAATATGATAAACCGTCCCTGGGCTATATTTTAGATGCCCTAGGGCGCCTATGTCGGTATCGAGGGGCGCCAAAGGCTTGAAGCGCCCCCCTTCGCCCCCAACTAGTTACGCTACTGCACGCTACCAACTACTCCAAGCCCCGTGGGCAACCTTTTTTAGAAAGCTAAAATATGAAATCCCCTCTGATAGCTCCTAGGGTGTCATTATTTGCAACGAATCCATATCAAAATATTTATATTACTAGTCAAATAATAGAATTTATACAGTAAATACACTGGCGGGCGGCGTCTCGGAATTATGAATAATAGTTGTCCAAATAAATGTATTTTAATTAATTTTGCACTAAAATATGAAATAAAAACTTATTTTAAATAAATGACTTTCTGAAAATTCTGAAAATGTACAGTGAGGGACAATATTAAGCCCCACCCATGCGTTTTCTACTTGTGATTATTTCATTGTTTTATAAAAGGAAATGAAAATCATTATTGGAAATTTTCTAGGTTTGAGGTTCCATTAAAAAATATCTAATATTTCTTTAAAAACAATGAAATAATCACAAGTAGAAAAGGCATGGGTGGGACTTAATATTGTCCCTCACTGTGCAAATTTAATAAATTATTAATTTTCGGTATATGTTAAAATTAAATAGTTATTCTGAGGTGTGGAATATCATTTTTCAATTATTTACACTCTGAGGAAGTGTAAGTTATCAAAAAAATGTGAAAAACAAATAAAGGATGGTCCCCGGGCTTGGTGTAGTAGGTAGTGTGCCTACCTCCTAAACCAAATGTCGCGGGCTCGGACCCCTGGCAGTTGGATGATTTTATTTAAGCCATTTGGTATCCAGCCCTACTCATTACTTTTGCCCAAAGTCGATGTGAAATATAAAAATATTTAAAAAAAAGTTCAATTTCCTCCTGGGTATAATCATAGGCGCCGGAACTGGGGGGGGGGGGCAAGGGTACATTGCCCCTCTGGCATCCTACAGGAGGGAGCAGAGGGGGGCAATATGTCTTCTTTTATTTCATTTATTTTTAAAAATGATACATTTTTACTTTCTCTTACCTCTATATATATGTTAATATATATATAGAGAGAAAGTATTGGATTCATGTCAAAAATTCGATGTCGAGATTTTGATGGATCTTCACGTTTTGAGGTCCCCTGAATCCAAAAAAGTGGTTTTCGCGACATGGTCTGTCTGTGTGTGTGTCTGTCTGTCTGTGTGTCTGTCTGTCTGTGTGTCTGTCTGTCTGTGTGTCTGTCTGTCTGTGTGTCTGTCTGTCTGTCTGTGAACAAAATATCTCAAGAACGAAAAGAGCCAGGAGGTTGAAATTTTATATTTATGTTAGGCACCCCCATGGGACGTGACACGAAGCTTTTGACCAAAATCGACCAAAGAGTACTAGTACTTTACTGATGCACTTTTTCAGTTTTTTTCGATTTTCTCTAAATTTGCTCCAACGATTTTTTTTTAAATTCAAAAATCAATTATTTTTTAGATCTTCAATAAAATGTATATTCTCATTTTGTGATTGAAATCTTCTGAAGACCACTTTACTCTTGTACTCCATAGAAAAGATAGGAGAAATGGTTGCCATGGTATCAAAATATAAATATTTTCCCATACTTATAAATTTTACATCTTGAATTCAATTGTACCCTACTGTCGGAAACTAAATACATGTCGACACAAAAAATCTGGTGTGACAAGCACAGAACACAACTTTCGATTACCGAAGGTAAGAGAAAGTTGTGTGCTGTGCCCAGTCACACCAGATTTTTACTTTGAATTAAATTAAAAACAATTAAAAGAGTAAGAAATTCATTTTTTTCCAAAATATTTTATATAGCCCCTATTGTATTTCTAATTTCTAAAAACATTTTATATTGAATTAAAAATATTTATTTCCTTCAAATAGTATAAATAGAGCCTAAAAAAATTTTGATAAAATCACTACCAAATTTTTTAAAATTTTAATTTTATTGAAATAGTGATTTTATTTAAAATTTTTAAAGCTTTATAGTAGATTTGTTTTTGTTTTATACTATTTGAACATATTAAATTATGTTGATAATAGAAGTGGCTGTTCAGCAATTTGAATGTTGAAGGAAGAGAGGATGTCCAGCCAAAAGGAGGACGCCTCGAAAAACCAAAAACGTTTCGGGTGTAAAAACATAACACCCACCCCAGTTCTTCAGAGCTGAAAGAGCATAAATAACCCTAATTATAATACAACAACATAAAATATTTTTTAAATTATAAAAAACATCAGATCTTACATTATTGGCAATCTCAAGGTGCACACCATTGAGATGCAGATAGAGTTGTTATATATAAACATATACAAAATTATATAAAAAATACAAAATTTGCATATCAGTTGTCAGATGCTCATCACATATTAAATTATTTTAATTTTCTAAAAAAAAATTTTTACCCCCCACCCGCTCCTCTGATTCAAATTCGTTCCGGCGCCCCTGGGTATAATATTTCCAAACATAGAAAGAGGTGAAATTTATTTTTTAAATGCAAATCGGGCTTTAAGACTTTTTATTATCATTTAATTTGAAATGACGGACATCAATTTAATTTGATTCTCTCCTAAAACAAAAATCTCTTTTTGGCACAAACTCTTTGTTTTCCCAGAACACAAAAACAAACAAATTTTAATCAAAAGAAAGTTTAATTTATATATTTTTCATTCTGATTTTTTATTTTTTTTATATTAAATGATCGCCATTTTATAGAAAAGTGAAGAGGCTGGGCTATGTGTGCCAGAGATTAAAAAAAAATCTTTTCCGAAACAATTTCCAGCTACGGTCCCAGTCCTGCGCGCAACAATTAAGTAGAATGACAACTTCAAACGGGGGAGGGAACAAATGACATCGTTTTATCTCTTCAACATAAGCTCCAACTTTATATTAGAGTGGTAATAGTATTAGTGTTAGTGACTAAGTTTGGGCGATCTTTGAGTGAAATTAGAGTTGTAAAGAGAGAGAGAGAGAGAAACAATTTCTGTTACAAACTTTATAAATATTTATTATTTTCTAAAATCTAATAAAAAAAAAGTTAATATTAATAATAATGAAATAATATTTTTTTTTGCATACTTTCAAACTTTTCTAAAACTTTCTCTATATCTAATCTGTTTTTTGTTTCTCTCTCATCGTATAGACATGAAAAAAGCGGCTTGTATGCGAAAAGAAATTGAAAATGGGCTGATAGTAGAAAGCAAAACAAATCATTGAGATATTTAAAAAAAAAAAAAAGTGTTCCAGCCGGGAATCGAACTCGGTACAACGAATGTCTTGATTAATCAATTGCAGAAGAGCTCTTTATTCTTATGTTACATTAATTTAACATCATTTTAAAAGAATTAGTTTGTGCTAGCCGCTTCCCCCCTCCTGGACCATCGCCCCCCAGCTGGCTCGGGCCCGCCTTTGGCGGACCTTCACCTTTTTTAATCAAGTGTCTCAATATTTAAGTCAACTCGTTTAAGGCAATTAATAAAAATACATCTGGCTTATTGAAAAAATACCACTCTCTTTCTTAAAGGAAATTTATATTATCAGAGCGGGACTGACTAAATTCAAACCAATTTTTAGATTTTCTATTCTTTAAATGAACCCTGTTATGCAATAGTGTGTCAAGCGCCAAACAATTTTTTTATAAAAAACACTCACACTTTTTTCTCATTCACTCTCGCATTCACACAGTCTTTTCGGCAACTTAGGCCATTTAAAACTTTTACGACAACCGTTATTTAATAATATATATTTATTTGGGGTCCAGACATTCTTATTTAAGCCATTTGGTATCCAAATGGCTTAAATAAAATCATCGGACTGCCTGGGGTCCGAACCCGCGACGTTTGGTATACGAGGTTAGCACGCTAACCTCTACACCAAGCCCCGAGGGCGCCAAAAAAATTAAAAATTGAGTTAAGCACGGAATATTGTTTAAAATGCTATAATTAATAATATTTTAATGAAATATGTCCTAAAAAAATTTATATTTAATGTTACTTACACAATTGACAAAAAAATTATATATAATCTAATCAAAACAATGTAAATCAGTAAAACTTGAATGTTAATTTTCTCAAATCTCTGTACCTGGCGCTTGACACACCAATGCGTAACAGCGTTTAAATAAGGAGCGGATTTGTAGAGGAAGAAAGAAGGAGTGCATCTATTAAATTCCATAGTAAAGTACATATGAGTATAGTACAAATTAAATTAGAATTTATAAATTACAAACTTCATATACACAGTCGTGTTAAATAGATCGATGACTAGTTAAGTGCAAATCGAGGTATATTAAATACTATTATCTTATTCAAATATATAGATCTCGAAAATAACTATAAATGTTAACAATCTATAGCCAATATGATCCTAATTGCAATTATAAGTAATTAGTGAGAATGGGTCTGTTAATGAATTGGGCGGGCACCAACGATGATCGAATTATAATCAGATTGACACTAAAGGCCAACTCTCACTAAATACGAACATACATACGAATGTATTTATTGTTCATAGTGAACAATTGATTTGAAATAGGCCTATAAACTCAAAGTTTTTAAGCTCGTTAGGGCCGGTTGGTTCACTTCTAACTTATCCGCCAGATAGCAAATCATCGATATACAGTAGTAAACAACAAGCTTAATCTTCGAGTTAAAAAAATGTGTTTTATCTCATATAATTAGCTAGCAGAGAAGAGTTTTGTGAAGTTAGCAACTTAAAATCTTTATTAAAAATTATAATCTATATATGTAATAGCGGAGTGCCCGTCTGTCTGTCCGTCTGTCACTCTCTGTTTGACCAACTTCCGGTACCAAATTTTTCAGTCTTATAGAGGACGTTAAGGAGAGTCTAGGAAAAATTCTCGGGTCGGCAAATTCTCAAAAGGGGAGGCGGAAAAATTCCAGAAAATCAATTTGCTCATTGGAATTAAAACCAAATTAAAAATTAAAGTCAATTAAAATTAATTGAAATAATTAAATAATTTTTTTTTTTTTTTTTTTTTTTTTTTTTTTTTTTTAAAAACACTCACACTTTTTTCTCATTCACACTCACACTCACACACACATTCACACAGTCTTTTCGGCAACTCAGGCCATTTAAGACTTTAAACGATATCCGTTATTGATTAATTTATATACATATATGGGGTCCAGGCATTCTTATTTAAAATTAAATAATTAAAACTCTCAAGTGAAAAATAATAAAAATCGTTATATAATTGTTATTTTTTTTCCTCTGAGAGAATAGGATTGAGGCCGCTGAAGGCAGGCGGAGCGGCTAGTTTTTTTTTTCTATTTGGTTTTGGAGATAGTCAAATAAAAAATTTTAAATTTCAAATGCAATTAAGAACGAAAATTTTAATTCAATGCTTTTCCTATCTAAAAAAAAAATCTGGTGTGACTAGGGATGTGGTATCGAAAAAAAAGTATCGATACTTTTCATTCGATGCCGGCAATCAAGTACTCATGAGTAAAGTTTCGAAAGAAAAGTATCGAGTGCCCTCGGGGCTTGGCATAGAGGTTAGCGTGCTAACCTCGTATACCAAACGTCGTGGGTTCGGACCCCAGGCAGTCCGATGATTTTATTTAAGCCATTTGGTATCCAAGTGGCTTAAATAAGAATGCCTGGACCCCAAATAATATATTAATATATTCATAACGGTTATCGTCAAAGTCTTAAATGGCCTAAGTTGCCGAAAAGACTGTGTGAATGTGAGTGTGAATGAGAAAAAAGTGTGAATGTTAAAAAAAAAAAAAAAAGTATCGAGTAAAAAAAGTACTAGTATCGAAACAAAAGTATCGATACCAGTAAGTATCGATACTTTTTTTCGTGTCCCTAGGTGTGACTAGTCTCACAGCTCTCTTTTACCTTCGGTAATTGAAAGCTGTGTTTTGTGTTGACATATTTAGTTTCCGTCAGTGCATTAGTTAGAATTCAAATGATGCGAATAGACTCGAAAGCCATAATCAACAACTTACCGAGGGATAAATAGAACTGAAGCAACGGGGCCTTATTTAATAGCTAGATGGCAGCCAAGATGCCTTTATTTGTCGAGGGGAGGTTCATCATCAGGACAAAATAAAAATGTCAGCTGATAGATCGGCAGATTTCAAATCTCTGAAGAATGGATGCTTCAAAATTCAAGAGGGATAAGATTTTGGATGTTTCTTTATTCGTTGGTATCCCCTCTTGAATAATATTGATTGGAGCATCCACACCCCTGGGGGGGGGGGAGGGGTTGCATTCATCCCCTCCCCCCCCCCGCCATTACCAATCCGGAGGTTGGTTGGTTGGTTGGTTTTATCTTCCAACACTTAACAAACTAGGTCATAACAAGGACCAGCTATCAGTATCCTCCCCCCACCCCGTAGGCTTTTAATATCGATATTTATCCACTTGACTAATCCTTTAAGCTATTATTATGATAAATTTATGTTTAATATCATTAATTAGAATTTTAAAAATACATTTTCTAAAAGCAACGGGCTAGAGTAGAATACAGGGGTTCCCAAGACCCGATCCGTGGATCAAGGAATATTAAATTATTTCCATTTTATTTACTGTCGTGCATGTCTCTCGGGTTTGCGCGACTTTCCTTCGACGAAAGGTGTTATTTAAAGAGATAGATATTTAATAAATAACTAGCCCTCGGGGCATGGTGTAGGGGTTAGCGTGCTAACCTCGTATACCAAAAGTCGCGGGTTCGCACCCCAGGCAGTCCGATGATTTTATTTAAGCCATTTGGATACCAAATGGCTTAAATAAGAATGCCTGGACCCCATATATGTATATTAATCAATAACGGATATCGTTTAAAGTCTTAAATGGCCTAAGCTGCTGAAAAGACTGTGTATGAGTGTGTGAATGAGAGAGTGAGTGGGAAAAAAGTGTTAGTGTTGAATAAAATAAATAAATAAATAAATAAATAACTAGCCGCAAAGCCCGCTTTCCGTCTAACCAGGGGGCTGTAGATTGCCATTTGAGGATATTTCTTGAGTTCAAGTATGTTAGTAGGGACAGCAGAAGGGTCTATTTGGCCCCTATTATGCATTGGTGTGTCAAGCGCCAAAAAAATTAAAAATTGAGTTAAGCACGGAATATTGTTTCAAATGCTATAATTAATAGTATTTTTTTAAGAAATATGTCCTAAAAAAATTTATATTTAATGTTACTTGCAAAATTGACAAAAAAAAATTATATATAATCCAATGAAAACAAAAAAAACTTTAATGTTAATTTTCTCAAAACTCGGTAGGTGGCGCTTGACACACTTATGCGTAACAGGTTCCATTTATGACTGCCCAAAAATCTTAAAGCTGCCAAAAGAAAAAAATAGATTTGTGTTCAAATATTGAAGAAATTTGATTGTAATTAATATTCCTTGGCAACGGAGAAGAGAAACAGTTACCACAATCGTTGCGGTTAAGCGATGTCAAGCGCGGCGAAAGCTCGGGATTCGTGACCCCGAGCAATCATCGTGAGGAACGTCCCCCGGTAACCATCGATATTATTTTTGTATTTAAATTAATTTTTTTTTTTTTTTTTTTTTTTTTTTGTAAAAAAACATTCACACTTTTTTATCATTCACCCTCACATTAACACACACATTCACACAGTCTTTTCGGCAACTTAGGCCATTTAAGACTTTAAACGATACCCGTTAATGATTATTATACATATTGGGATCCAGGCATTCTTATTTAAGTCATTTGGTATCCAAATGCCTTAAATAAAATTATCGGACTGCCTGGGGTCCGAACCCGCGACGTTCGGTATAGAAGGTAGACACACTACGAACTACTCCAAGCCCCGTGGGCTTAAATTAATTAATTAGTCCTTAAATAACCGAAAAGGATTTAAAAAAAAATACTACGTTACTCTCTGTTTTACTATATGTGAACTTAATTTCAAAAAGATTCATTGAAAATTATGGATTTCTACTAGTATAGAACATAAAGGAATTATGGAACATACAAATATTTTTCCATTTTATATATAGGCCTATAGATAGATAGAAGAAAAATATTTTGCCATCGAGCCATCGGTGTGTGTTGGCATTAAGCAAAAACGCCCAATGACAAAATATTTTGTCCAATGATTACGAATCATGCCCAATTGTCTTTTACCTAATCGGTGTGCGTTGACGCATAGAAAAGCATTTAAAAAAAATATTAAATCTGACTGGCGCTGAATGTAATTATGATAGATCGTATTGAATAAATTATACATAAATGTCTATCAAAGAACTTAAGAGGGTTACTATTGACTAAACCCTAGCCATGAAGATGGTCGAATAGTCGACGGAAACGTCGCTGTGGGTTTGATACCAATAAAGAAATAATAATAGCTGCTTGGCCTTTTTGCTCATCCTACTAAAAAAAAAAAAGTTTTAGGCACGATTCGTCAAAAATGTTTTGTCATTGAGCGTTTTTTGCTCAATCGGTGGGCGTTCAGCCTTACAGAGGGAGGCCATTAGGGTTTTAATTTACTGTACATATATTTTTTAAGGATGAAGAGAGGGGACAGTCTGGGGGATGTTATTGATAAGGATGTAGATAAATAAAAATCTGGAAATGATATTCAGAGGAATTCAAACGACTCGTTCTTTTGAACTCCGAAACGGGAAAAAGAAAATCCGAATAAATTGATCTGAATATCAACTCCAGATTTTTATTTATCTACATTCTTCTCAATATATTTTACTTTCTCTTATATTCTATATATGAAATATTATGGATATAGAGAGAGAAAGTATTGCGATCATGTCAAAAATTCGATGTCGAGATTTTTATGGATATATTTAAATGTATAATATCGATTTATACAAAGCGCGTTCCGTGTGCTGATTCCTCGGGGTAACCCATCCGTGGTATCGCCGCTTTTGGCATCGCTTAATTGCAAAGAGTGTCGATCATCTCAGTTGCCAGCCCCCCCCCCGGAGAAGATATGTTTATATACAATTAATTTAAATCAAGCCCTCGGGCTTAGTGTAGTGGCTAGAGTGCTGGTCTTCTATATCAAGGGTCGCGTGTTCGGATCCCAGGCAGATCGATGGTTTTATTTTTATTTAAGTCATTTGGATACCAAAAGGCTTAAATAAGAATGCCTGGACCCCAAATTAACAACGGTTATCGTAAAAGTCTTATATGGCCTAAGTTGCCGAAAAGACTGTGTGAGTGTGAATGAGAAAAAAGCGTGAGTGTTTAAAAAAAAAAAAATTAAATCAAATAAAACTAAAATATAAACATTCAACGTACCCCACTCAGCGGTAAAATTATCAAAGGTTGACGGGTCCGCGAAGATAAAAAAAATCTGGTGGGACTGGCGCACAGCACACAACTTTCTCTTACCTTCGGTAATCGAAAGTTGTGTACTGTGCTTGTCACACCAGATTTTTTGTGTCGACATGTATTTAGTTTCCGACAGTACGGAACATTCGATTTTCAAGATGTAAAATTTACAAGTATGGGAAAATATTTATATTTTGTTACCATGGCAACCATTTCTCCTATCTTTCCTATGAAGTACAAGAGTAAAGTGGTCTTCAGAAGATTTCAATCACAAAATGAGAATATACATTTTAAAGAGAATCTAAAAAATAATTGATTTTTGAATTTAAAAAAAAATCGTTGGAGCGAATTTTGAGAAAATCGAAAAAAACTGAAAAATTGCATCAGTAAAGTACTAGTACTCTTTGGTCGATTTTGTTCAAAAGCTTCGTGTCACGTCCCATGGGGGTGCCTAACTTAAATATAAAATTTCAACCTCCTAGCTCTTTTCGTTCTTGAGATATTTTGTTCACAGACACACACACAGACAGACACACACACACAGACAGACCATGTCGCGAAAACCACTTTTTTGGATTCAGGGGACCTCAAAACGTGAAGATCCATCAAAATCTCGACATCGAATTTTTGACATGAATCCAATACTTTCTCTCTCTATATATATTAACATATATATAGAGGTAAGAGAAAGTAAAAAGTTGAGGAGTAGGCAACTGTTTTAAGGGGTCTGGTGAAGGCGCCAGGAGGCTCGGGTTTGATACGTTGCCCAATGCACGATGCCCCAGGGATAAATAACCGGGGAATGTTTTTTTTTTCTAAGTCAGGAGGGTTTATGCCTTAATTTAAAGCTTTTCCTCAAATATAAAAAAATAAAATGTTTTTGAAAGTTGTCCTGGAGGTGTCGTTGGTGTTTTGGTAAGAGTTACAAAAAAATAGGTGAATAGTCCTCCTTATTCAATTATTCAAAAAAAAAAAAAAAAGAGGAATGCGAATTTACCAACACAAACGAATTCTTTTGTTTTATAAGGCCTATGTATTTCATAACAAAAAAACATATTCAAAATAAATCATGGCACAACGAAAGGGGATGAATAGAAAGTGGAAGAGAGAGAGAGAGAGAAGATAAAATTTCAGCAGCAGCAGCAGCCACGAGCGAATATCTTTCATTCTCACTTATTCTCTGTTTAATCGAGATATATTGCCCGCCATCTGTCTGTTCTCATCAATGAGAAGATATCTCCTCTCTCTGCGAGTCGAATTGCACAAAGAAAGGGGAGGGGAGGGGGTTGTCCGTTTCAATTTCTTTTCATTATTTTCAAAGATAAAAAAAAAACTAAAATGTTTGATAATGGATCATTAATGATGGATGTTTATTTTTTTCCACCTCTCTTCTCTTAGATAAAATTATATTGGAGATTTAATAAAAAAAAAAAAATGAATCTTTAAAGAGTTTTTCCATATTCAAACGATTTATTCAGCATGATTTGATTTTAAGTGGTTTGAATATTATAATAAAATGATTAAATCTTTTATATAGTCTATAACTTTGGTATATTATAAAAGTTAAAATGTATCTCCTTTTAAACCAGGGGTTACCAAACTTTTTTAAGGGCGGTAAGGAACGTTGAACAATTTAAAAAATATAAAATATTGGGAGGAAAGGGAGGTAAATTCTTTACGTTCCTATTCTTAGCGTGAAAGTAAAATGTATTATATTTATTTTGTATAGCTGATAAATGTATGTAGATGTAAAGGTTTCTGGTTTGCCAATGAGCGAGCGAGCAGCTAATATTATTCCAATTAGTTTATTAATATGCCAGGGCTGACGTTTCGGTCATATTTAGGACCATCCTCAGGGCCAAGCCATTGTCAACGTATTGATCCTCCAATAGATATATTGGCAAAAAACATTATTTGTTTCTTGAAATGGAAGATTTATTTTGCTACTCTTTGTAGTCAAGGTATTATAGGTCAGATCGTAACAATATATTTTTATTATTTTTCGCTTTATTTGCACATTAGCTACTGCGCTAGATCACAGTTTCGGTGCGGATCAGGCCTGAAAATTATATTCATATGCACATAGATTAATTACTGTTCTTATTATAAGAACATATGAAAATACATTCTAATTGTTTCTCGATATTATGTTTAATAGGAGAACAATAATTGAAATAATATTAGCTGCTCGCTCATTGGGAAACCAGAAACTATTATTTAGCGTTTCGGTCACATATAGAACCATCCTCGGGTAGGATCAATACGTTGAGAATGGCTTCTCCCTGAAAAAGGTCCTCTATGTGACCGAAATGTCGGTCCTGGCACATTAATAAATTAATTGAAATAATATTGTAACAGGGGGATGTATGGCTGTAGAGTAGATGTTGAAAGAGGTATAAAAAAAACAAGAAGAAAATGCAGCCAATGTAATTTCTTTATTAATATTGAGCCCACGGCTAACGTTTCGATCCTAGGTTTGGACCATCATCGGAGCTGGGGTTGTGTCAAAAAAGGCATATATACTTTCCCCGAAACGGGAGGGCCTCAGGTGCAATAATGAGATTTATGCACTTTAAATAACAAAAACTGCTATTATTGTTAAAATATAAACGCCCTTCTCGTTATATGATCGAAACGTTAGCTGAATATTAATAAAGAAATTACATTAGCTGCATTTTCTTCTTGTTTTTTTTTATTTTTACCTCTTTGAAATAATATTTCCTTTGGAATGAAAGGTAGAAAAAAAATGCAATCTTTAAAAAATATATTATCAATAGCTAACGTTTCGGCCTTAGTTAAAGCCCTTCTCAGAGCTGTTAGTTGTCATTATATAGGCCTACTATATAAGTTTTTGCCCCTGTATTCGAAATTGATCTTTGATATAACATCAATTGATGATATTGTACTGCCCTGGAGGCAATTGTCATATTAAGCAAAAAGAAATATTATTTATTGCATTCGTAATTTCTTAAATAAATTTTTCTATTGTTAATCACATAAAAAATCAATTCCGAATACAATGGCATAATGATAATTAACAGCTCCAAGGACGGCTTTAACCAAGACCGAAACGTTAGCTATTGAATATATATTTTTTAAAGAAAAAAGCCTAGCTTCATTTTTTTTTACCTTTCATTCCTGAGAAAAGTTCTACCAGCCATAATCAGTTTACCTCAGCTTTGCTATACAATTTAGATTTATTCTATTATTTCTTAGTAGACGACAAGTATTGATATAATACACAAAGGGTAAAAACAACAGTTATGTCTAACTTGATAGTAAGTCTCATAATTAGTGGCCATTAAGGTTATCTTTTGCCCTGTGACGATTTCAAAATAAAAATTTACTCAAACAACAATATGACGAAATTTTCCCTCTCTTTTGGGATCATGTCACACGCCGCTAACCTTTAGAAATAAAAAAAGAGAGGCAGGGAGGGGGGGGGGGGAGTGCGTGTCTCAAGTTTTGCCCTCAACTTGACAATTAACCCTGGCAGTGTAGGAAAGTTCAAGAGACATTTCGAATCGAAAACTTTCAGTTTGATTGACATAAACTCCTCGTTTTTCTTTCTTTTTTTAGAAAAGCGTTATTTTTAGTTCTATCTAAAAAAAAAAAAAATCAGTGATTTTATCAAGAAGAGCAAAACATTCACACCAACAGCAGTGCGACGTCCTGTGGGAATCTAACCACATGCTAACCCAGAAAGAGCGAAAAAAAAATCCAAACGTCTTTTTCTTTGAAATTCTATCTCTGAAAGGGCTGAATGACTTGATAGTCTATTGAATAAATTCCTTTTATTATTCTACACATTTTAATTTTTATTTAAGTGAGCTAGTCTTCCATCTCTAGCTCAACTGGTGTGAGGGGATGCAGCGTTTCATAATGCTTCGAAAAGTCGATTTTCGATTCTCGGAATCGATTAATCATTTCTGAAAGTCGACTTTTCGACTTTCAAGTCAACTTTTTAAAAACTCTATAACTCGTGCTTAAGAGATACTCAGTAAATATTAAATATTTATTTATTTATATTATAATATAAAATATAAGATTTATTAAGTATTTAAACATATTATTAAATACAATACACACAAATATCGTTTTCAATATTTTTATAAAAGAATATTCTATCCAGAAATTGCACGTGATATGGCACCGAACATTAAAATAAAATATGAAAGTTGAGTATCAATTAAAGTCAAAAAAAGTTTTCTAAAACAAAACTTTATTTGACCCCAGACAATGTTTCGTCCACTTGCTGTAGGACTTCTTCAGTGGTTGGAGTCATAGAGAGCCATATAGTATAAAACTATCAAACAGTAGGACCTTAACAACATATACATAGACTTCTTACTAAGACTTAAGAGTACTACTACTACTAAGAGTCTTAGTAAGAAGTTAGAAAAGTAAATGTCTATGTATATGTTGTTAAGGTCCTACTGTTTGATAGTTTTATACTATATGGCTCTCTATGACTCCAACCACTGAAGAAGTCCTACAGCAAGTGGACGAAACATTGTCTGGGGTCAAATAAAGTTTTGTTTTAGAAAACTTTTTTTGACTTTAATTGAACCTACTGGTCCGAATCCTCTTGGAAATAAAACATTAAAATTGAGGAATTACGAATGCCACATATGTTCACTGACCGATCTTAGAAAAGGTGTTGATTGGTGTGCTATGTGTAGGTTTTAAAAGAAAGATGAAAGTCAATCAATGAAAACGTTACGAACTATATATATTAACCATCGGATACTAAGTATTGTAAGAAAAAAGTCGAAGTCGTCCAGTGAGAATCGATTCTAAACGATTTGAAAGAGTTTCTAAAAAGTCGATTATTTTCAGTAAAAGATCGATCGATCTTGATTAAAGTCAGTATCGACTTTTCCATCCCTACATTAAGAAGACATGAATCGAATTTGGTCTACCATTCAAAAAGAAATGTCACTTCCAATTTCTAGGAATGTAATATTGGTAGGCTATAATTCAGCCTTCTAGATACCGTGTATTAACGATACATGTGATCCTGGTACATTTATTTATACAAATAAAGACGGGCTCGGATCTGAACGCACTCCCCTTGTCTTTTAGGTTATCAATATTGACATTTGTATCTAACCTCTCGACCACGAGGGGATGTGATTAAACAATAATTTAAGTAATTTTTTGCAAAAAGAACTCTCTCTATTGAATCATTTGCTTTTAAAATGTTTTATTTGATTAAATTGAGTCGTAAATGAATATTTATATAAAAAAACTCTTCTTTATGATTACTTCAAGGTTTAATATATGTGGTAGTAGTGGGGAGGAAGGGGGGGGGGTTAAAAGTAGTAATATTCAAAGAGACTCAAACAAATCTCCCCTCTATGCTAATATTTTATTATTAAAAGCAGCGAACAAAGATAAATATTGCATATTCAAAGTTTAGAAAAAGAATAATATTCTTTGAAAGATTCCCTTTGATAGTGGAGACTATTTCCCCCTCCCCTCCCCTCCCCCTCCTTTTTTTTCTTTTATAGGGCCATTACTTTATTTTTCTATAATAGGTAATTCCATAAAAAATAATAATATTTCATTCTTGGCTTTTATCTCAAGAGACCAGATTATAGTTTTTCAGGTCATCCAAGTGTTTTTATTTTTTATAAACTGGACGCAAGTCATTGAATTAAATGATGAAAAAAATCATTTATAAAAAAAAATCAATGATCCGAAAAAAAAATAGAAAATCTATTCAATGAAAAAATAAATGGAATGAAGAAACCTTATATGTGACCGTCCACAAATCTTCACTGGGCTAATTTTTCAGGAGAGCCGAATAATTAAAAAAAGTTCAAAAAAATCGATTTTTTTTTTATTACTCATTCCGATTCTCTAGTTCTTCATCTTATATCAGTGGTTTCCAAACTTTATGTTACAACGCCTCCCTTAAAAATATTTAATCATATGACGCCCCCCCCCCCCTCTCCCATTTTGTAAAATAATACAAAAACAAAAATTTTTAATGCTAAAAAATATAAATTTATATTAAGGCGGGGTCAAAAAAAATTCCAAGACATATGCAGCCAAAATTATTTATTCCAGGGTGACGTTTCGGCCCCTGGTCTAGGCCATCTTCTTAATTTTGAATGAAAAATGAAATTAAAATTTCATAAATTCTCGCAGTCCCTCTCGAAAAAGCCCTAGAACAGTTGGCCGAAAGTCACAAATAAAAAATTATTATTCTTCTATTTTTTATTTATAGTTTTTTGCCCTGCTTGGAGATTTACTCAGGATTCGACTAGATAGTCATCTCAGGGCCTGTAGTTTAAAGAAAACAATCTTATATTTATATTTTTACATTCAACTATCAAATCAAAATTTCCCTTATATGATGGCGAGAATCGAAATTTAATTAAAATTTCTTTATTCTCGCATCCGGCTCTGAAAAGCCCTAGAACAGTGGCCGAAACGTCACAAATAAAACAAATAATTATTATAATATATTATAATAATGACTTAGAATTTTTTTTTTTTGACTCCTCGTTAATAATACTTGCAGCCAGATATAGGCTTACCTCACAATAAATTTATATAAAAATAGTTTATTTATTCCTATTTATAAAACTAGCAATCATTTGAAAATTTCTCGCTGTGGCTAATATTCGTGCCTCCCTTTAGACTAGTCCGCGCCTCGCAACTTAAAATAAAACAGTCTTATATGATGAAATATTTGATTCATCAAAAAATTGAAAAAACAAGACACAGATGAGATAGGAAAAAAAGGGACCAAACAAACTTTAAATTCATTTTTCCCAACACTAGGTTTTTCATAAACAAAATTTTTAAAATTCATAACTTCCAAACAAGAAATGATAAAAAAAAAAAAATTCTAAAAATATTGGCAAAAGCACAAAAACTCTATTTAGACCCTGATGAAGAAGATTTGGTATCTTTTCATGTGGATATTTTGAAAGACACGTAGAGAAACAGAGTCGAGGCTTGGAGAGGAGGGTATTGGGATCCCCCTTCCCCAATCGTCTATATTATTGATACTATAAGGGCACACAAGACGAGAAATAAAACGTAATTTTAATTCAGTGTGCTCGTCGATGATTCGGAAAAAAGTATATCCCACGAGAGTGAAGCCTTCAACCAAACCAATATTTTTACAATAAACAAATCATCTTTTTTTTAATGCAAATGAAGGGTCTTTTAATACGTCAGACGGCTAATCATTTTGGTTGCCTAAACTCTTGAGCACATCAGGCGACTTTTAAAACGTGTATTTCTATTAAAAACGAATTTTTAGTAGAAAATAATTGTTGTAAAATTAAATTGTATAGCTGTGATTTAATAAAAAATAGCACCAAAATGAGAAAATGCGACTATATTTTTTTCTTTATATGTCGTTTTGGTTCTATGTTTCAGAGCTGGCATCCTGGGTACGCCCATGTCTACTCGTAAAGTCTTTTACCAATTTTATAAAGTCTTTTTGTCATTTCTAAAGATGGTTCAAACATAGAACCGAAACGTCACCTGTACAAATAAAATAAATATATAACGAAAAGAATTAAGCTATATTTGCCTTCTATAAACAAAGGGAAAATTAAAATACTTATATTTAACATGACTGATGTTGGTGTAGGTCGAGGGTATAGTGGCTTGGAGCAATGATAGCATTGCCTAAGACTAGAGATCCTGGGTTCGATTCCCATGGGGCGCTTGGCCCATCAACAAAAAAAACATTATTCACAGTCATATATATATCTTTGACTAGTTAAGTTCGGATATTGAATAGTAATATCTTATTCAAATATATAGATCTCGAAAAATATTTAACTATAATGAAATGGGTTGCATCAGTTGATATTTACGGTTTGCCTACTCTCTAGGGGGAGCCCGCAAAGCATTCTTTTCTACTCGTACTACTAAAAATATTTAATTCGATAATGAAGGAAGCAAAAAAATAAAGAGCTTGAGTTTAAGAATTCATTTTATAAATGCCTTTTTTTTAAGTTCATGATTTTTTAAATATCTCTCGCTAAATCTTTTAAAATATATTGTCCGTTGAGTCGCTCATTAATATTTAAAAAAGATTTAGAAAAGAATAATAAA